>JBAMHX010000006.1:2134707-2155229 GCA_037177515.1 Pseudomugil tenellus | reverse complement strand
AACCTCCCCTATATAAGCCATGAGTTTTTATTCATTCAGTTGGCTTCTTTTTACTTGGGCTGTGGTGTAATAATAAATGTCAACAGTAAAGGAATCTTCAGCGTGTTCCGGCTCTTATGTGCTTTTCCCAACATGGTCGCCTCCGAGACTGTTCATTGAAGTTCACAATCATGCAGGCAAATAGATAAAGCCCAGAGTTCTGTATGCTTTATGTAATTATAGCGTATAATACACAAGATGTGTTAGCGTAGCTTTTCTCTACTGGCTGCAATCTGATTTAGCTGTTAATATATGAAATATCTCATGATTATTCTCATGATTCTGGGCAACACATGTTGAGCTAGAAGGTGTCATCTAGATCTCTTCTTAGTGAAGAGACTTTTTTAAGAAATTTGTGGAACAAGATGGGGATCTGGACTCCTTCCTTATTTTGATCACATTTCCTGAAAATGTACTCAAAATCCATCCATAACATTTATGAGCTATGTTGCTAACAGAACAGACACACAACCATCAGCTTTTGGAGAGAGGGGGAAGCAACACCTTTTGATTATGATAGCTTCTCTCCCACCCCCACATCTTGCATGATATAATGTAGCTAAATAACATCTTTCCAAGAACACTCTTCATATTATAGTTAACAGTTGATCTGTGGGTCATGAGTGAAGCAACATTTTGTCATATCAACTTAGCAAAAGACCTTTCATTAGCAGAAATGTCTGTGTAACATAGAAGGGAAACGTATAAATATGCAGCAAAAATGTGAGAGATGAATGTTGCCTTTCAGCTTATTCAGCGACAGAAGCCTCATCAGAAAAGGTCTGATGGAGGGATAAATTCCTCCACAGAACTCAGACTTCAACATCCAAAGAGCTTCGGACAGTTTATTCCTGAACACGACTAAAAGAAACGACAAAAATGTACAAAAAGCTTTTCTGAAAGGTTTCAGATTAAATACCTAATACAAATGTTCATGTTTCCATTAATGTCTGCTGATGTTCCAGTATGCTGCTGCACCTTCTGGCTGCTTTCCTGACAAATAATGCAGGAATAAAAGAAGGATGAAGAATTTACCAGCACAGCAGAAGAGATTAGAACAAATAAGCTTCATATGTCTTATTAAAGTTTTACAACTTTTTAAGCAAAATCACAAAAGAGGAGAAAAACAGCAACAAGTGTCTGAAAAAACTTTTAAAGATTTGTTTCCATGTGGACCAACAAAAAGACATGAAGGAAAAGGACACAAAGCAAGTATCATCATCATCATTACGGTCAGAACCAGCATCTGCATCAGCGCCAGTGGTCAACAGCTGGAGTCTCGTTTAGAAATCGGGCAGCTGTCCAATCATGCGCAGACATGCTAATCCCTCTCCGTGGACGAGCCAATCTCACTCTGATTTACTAATCTGCTCTCTACATAAAGATTAAGGTCAGAGTGGTCACGTGGGCTTAAAGCTCACACACACACATTCACACACACATACAATCCCATACAGGCATACACTCAGGTGGCACATGCTCACATGCCTTTACTCGTCCGCCCACGGGCCCCTCCCCCGTTTTTCTTTCCTCTCGCTCACCAACAGTAAGATCAGGTGGCGGCTGAGCCAACATGGCCGACACAGTTACAGCTAAATAAAACATGTTTTCTCTCGTTACTTTTTTTTTTTAAACCGTCTCTGGAAATTAAATGAAATCAATCAGTTTCAATTTGCCTCATTAGCCCGCTCTGTATGTTTTCCTCTCCTGCGTCTGTCGCTCTGTACACAATCAGTCCCATGAGGAAGCAGTGTGAGCTCATTAGTTTATTATATAACGTGTGATAATGAGATTACAATGCAGAGGGGACCTGAATGGGGAACAGAGCTCATGCTCACTGAAGAACTGACTCCATTCATTAAAGCAGCCACGTCGATCATAAAAATCTCTTTAATAATCGTAGAGGAATTTCATGTATTAGCTTAATTACTTTGCTCTTAATTAATATCTAGGTGAAAGGTCTGACCATAAGGCTTCTAAACTGATGTCATTCTGACCTTTAGTAAACCATCTGCAAGGCCGGCGTCCTTCCATCAGGGAAATGTTTAGGAGACTTTGGTCTTGTTGTCGTAGCCGACGCACATGACCAAAGTCTTTAAACAAAGCTCCTCTATCTGACTCAGGCAGAATAGCTCCAGACTTCTGTGTGACGACCGATCTCTGGAGAGATTCTTCCCAGGTTATAACCTCGTACCATGTCTGTATGTCTTAATGTATTGTCCCTTCATGTTTCAATGTTTAATATATGTTCAACTTCTTTTATTCTTCACTATTAAATTGATATTCTTCTCAATATAAAGAAACCAGTGTCCTCGTCCTTCACAGGAATAATGGTCATCTACAATAATGATGCTTTTATTAAACATCTTTAGCCTTGTTTTCATTTACTGCCTCACCAGTAACAGCTTTTGCGCCACACACACAGGTCTCTGCAGATCTGACCCTAAAGCTGCATACGTAACCAGTTTGAGTTTAAATGTTCATAACAAGAAAGATACATCAACATGGAAACAGGGCAAATAAAAGAAAAAGAAAATGACCTAAAGCTACCAGGTCGGGCTAATCGTGAGCAAATGCTTGATGTTTTCCAGCTTACCGACATTCCAGCAGACTTAAAGTGAGCATGAAAGCAGGCGGTGTGAGGAGGTGGAGTCTCCTCACCACAGAGGTTTGGTAGTAAAAGAATCACTCTGCTTGCAGTGGTTCTGCTTTTTCATGAGTAAATATTTACTTACAGGACAGAAGTATGTGTTCTCTGAGATGTGCTGAGCGACCCGAGGTTCGGAGGCCGACAGCGACATGATGAGCAGCAGAGCATCTCGGGCCTGTTGACCCACCAGGCCCTGTCTGGAAGCAGAACAGAACATATGAGTTGTATCAGTGTTTTCCAGCTCTTATCAATCTACCCTGAATGTGTATAAATAATAAGCTTGTGTACACTAGATACGTGCAAATGTACATTAACAAGCATTTTATCCTTTTTAATACTTATATTATAAGTATATAAGTGTGTGATTTAATTCAATTCAGCTTTATTCGTATAGAACCACTTGACAACAGTTTCCATCTCAGGACACTTTCCAGACATCAATATGAGCCCGTTTATAATAAAAAGCATTGCTAAGGGAAACCAACAGTTTGCTTTAATCCTGACTTGCATCCAGGGGGGGTAACGCAGGTTTACAGCTTTACAGCTCCACTGTGACGGAGCCCTCTCAGCTCTACCTTTTCATCCATTTTGGGATTTTCCAATAATGACGAAACACCAAGATGGCGACGGTTGGACCCGCCTATTGGCCTCAAATCCGCTCTTCAGAAACCTATGGGTCATGTGACGTCCGCGCTGTCCAGTAATTTATACAGTCACTGTTTGCATCCAGTCTCCCATCCTGAGCTGCATGAGGCGACAGTGGGAAGGAAAACTCCCTTTTAACAGGGAGGAAGACCTACAGCAGAACTGGGATCAGAGAGTGCAGCCACCTGCATTAACTGGAACCCAGTTAGAGCCACCTGTAAACTGGGGGTGTGTATCAGTAAGAATCTGGGGATATGATGTGTATTACAATACAGGGGTAGCGATACAATATATTGACTATGAACAAGGCGATATAGTGCAATTTGTCTTTACAAGAATTTAATAGTAAGAAAACTCACAGCCTAGTAAATGTCCAACTTACTGAATAAGAACCAGTGAGAGGGGTGGGGGGGTGTATTTTTCTAAAAAAGACAGCCCCACCCACCTATGTTTTTAACACTTTTTCTACATGATGAATAATAAAATTAAAATCTGTCTCATGAGTAAAAATATGCTCATAAAAAGATCGATACTGTTCTTTTGCATATCGATATATTGTCTCTAAAAATTATATCGATATTTTCTTACAGCCCTACTGTAAACACATGTGGGACCACCGTAGGGTCCTTATTTGCAGTCAAAATTGAACCTTGGTGACCCCCACATGTGTGGGCTGGCTGAGGAACTACTTTACTTACCCTAGTGTGTATTTCATCATGACTGTGTGCGCATGTGTGTGTTCTGACCTGTGCGTGTACGGTATGAGCAGGGAGAACAGCAGGAAGTTGGCAGCTCCTTGGTCCTCACTGGTGTGGAAGAACAGTTCCAGTACTGATGGATCTTTGACCAGAGCCACACAGAGCTGGTTCAGCAGCAGGACCAGCTCCGCCTCCACCACACCCCCGCTGTCTGCAGGAAATATGCCGGCCAATAACTCATCGTGTCAAAGAGACTAATTAAATATCTTACTGGACACACTTCTTTATAAATCATCAGGTCCTTAAAGAGAAAAATAAAGTCCAGCAGCCTGTATAGTGAAGCAGGTTCATTAGGAAGAAAGTGCGTAAAATCGGATTTGTTCAAAACATAAATGTTGATCTCATCTTGGTTTAGATGGCAGCATTGCATCTCAAGAGTTGGGAAATGTTCATGTTTATCACTGTTTAATATCCTGTAACTGAGTCTTCGGTAGGCCAGCGGTCCTGAACTCTTCCACTACAAGCCCCTGCAGCTGTTAGGAGGTGATTTAGCATCATCCTGCTAAAATCGATACCGTTTACATGCCTTTCCAGATGTGCAAGTATCTCAATAAACACTATTGAGGTGAGCTACAGGCTTTTGAACCGAGACCCGATAAAGAGCTGTATGGTCTGAAGTTTTCATCTCAGGTTCTAACAAGAAACTAATAATAGATACGAAGCCATTATATTAGTTATCATCAAGCCAAATAATACAAATAAAGTATTTCTGGCACGATAAGAACACAGCTGTTGCAGCTGAAGCAGGAAGGACATCTGAATGTGCCGAAATCTGGCTCAATATTTTTAACCCATCTAGACCTGATGAAACGTAATATATTAGTTACAGCAGTTAGAGGCAGGTGTGACTGTAAATTAATGGAGAAGAGATCCATAAGAAGTATTTTCTCTGTCCCTGTGATTCTCCTGGTGGCTCCAAAAACCCACTAGGCTGATTCATTAGGAAAGAAAATGGCATTAACCTTTAAATGGAAGTATTTCTACAGACTCACCGGTTGCAGCTCCGGCACACGAGGCGAGCAGCATCATGAGCGGCCGTAGAACCGGTTTATGGTGCAGCAGCGGCTGCTTGGCCTGAGATAAAAGCATCTGGTACATCCTGAGCTGCTCCAGCTTCATGTCCTCTGTGAACTGTCTCCGCAGACTCCACAGAAACAGCCTCTCCATGATGCCCTCCAGAACTACAAACTCCAGGATGGGACCCATGGCCCCTCCTGTTATCGGGACAGTAGCGTCGATGAGACCAGTTGCAGCCCAGTGGCTCAATAAGGGATGTTGCATTTACTCACCTTGGCCTGCCTCTTCCTCCATCAGCAGAAAGAGCATGTGTTCCACGTAGTTCTGGACGGCGCTGGCCTCGTCGGCCGGGATGGAACCAAGGCGCAATGCTCCCGAGCTGCTGTTGCTATGGTGACCAGAAAAGAAACTCAAGCCACCGGTGCTGCTGCGACCCGGCTCATGTTTCTCCAGGATCTTAACAACCTGTGCAGACAGGACGACGTTCTGAAGGAAGCACTTTTCAGAAATATTCAATCAACTTCTCCAAGACAGAACTTTAAAAGAGATCAGGACGCAGTTTGATTTGGTTTGCTTATTTCTTTACCAGGAGACTTTTTACAGGTTGATAAGGATATTATGAGAAGATTTACAAGCTTACTGTGTTGAATTCTCCCTGAAAGAACTTAAAGGACGAGAGAAAGGTGAGTAAATTTCTCCTCAAACTGTTGCCAGCCAATGCTCAGTCCCAGATAAGCAAAATAAATACGGATTAAATTTAACTAAATTAAATTACATTTTGATAAATTAAATTAAAATATGTGACTTGACGTAAAGGAATGGACTACTTTGGACTAGACTAGACTGGACTGGATTGAATTAAGTGGAGGAAACAGAGAAGAATTAACATTTTTTTAAAATGTTTTTTTTAATCATTCTTAAAAATGATCCTGAAGACTTATTAACAAAAATAAGATTATTTTGTGTGTTACATTATATGATAAGACATTATCACATATAATATTGAAAGATCACTGCAAATCTGAGGATAACTTTTATTTATGGTGCAAAAAATATGACAAATAATTTAAACAAACTGACTTAAAATGTATTATATTATATAAACACCTCAAGATTCTCTTGAACAGACCAAAAAATGTAATTAAATATTTAAAATCAGTGATCTTGGATAATATGACTTGAAAAGGTGGATGTTCTTCTAAAAAAATAAATGAAGGTCATTATACAAACTCTTTAAGACTGTATTATATTAGTATAAATATATTAGTATAAAAGCCTTCAGGGGATTCAAAAAAGTCATATAGTTTTTAAGTCTATGATTAAAAAATACAACATGCAGTTTGGATAGATGCCTCAGTAAACAATTTGCATATAGGATGCTGGTTTCAGTCACTAATTTCAGTTCTTAGTTAAATTCCTTCAATTGCTCAACACTGAACAGCAAAACAAGCTGCTTCATCGTCAGTGGAGTCGAAGTGAGTTTGAATGTTTGTGAATATTTAAAAATATCAGCGTTCAATGTAAATGTATTAGTCTGTAAATCTGTTAAAAATCATTTCTTTATTAGGAAACTAATAAATAAATGTTTTAGATGTGTAAGATGCAGTACCAGTCATGACCAGTAGGGATAAGTTTCAGAGGCACTTTAACCTTCAGCACAATATAACTTTATTTTATTTTATTTAATAAACAACATAACAGCTGAAAGTTCTGAACTGTAGATGTGCAACAGAGAAAAATACAGCAAAATGTTTAACATGGATGCAGTTCAAATCCCTGAACTTGAATAACTTTGTTTTTAATAGTTTTTCACGCTTTAAGTGTAATAAACAGAATTAATCTCTATAATAAGAAACTATAGAAGTTTAGATTGAGTTTGGTGGGAGACGATAACAATGGAGAAAGAGATGAATGCACTGTACTGTCTGGACTTGTGTTAACCTTTAACCTCTACCTCTTTATCCAAGGACCACACACACACACACAGACAAAACAGACTTTTGCACACAGACATACAGAGTGTGGGGTTGTCTTGGCGGCTTTAGGGAGAGATTTGTTCTAAATGGATCCTGTGTTTAAGGGCCAAAGTCTGGGTCAGTGATGCACACACACACACACACACACACACACACACACACACACTCACACACACTGTCCACCAATCATTATGGGGAAAATAGGGCAGGCACAGAGCGAGAAGTAGAAGCGACGCAGATCCATAACAAACAAGAGGGAAGTGGTTTTCTGTGACTAGAACCAATCAGATGATTTGATACCTGTGCCCAGTGGTTTTTAAAGACAATCATGCAGGTCTCTGGATCCACTCCTCTCAGCGTGAGGGACTTCCTCCGGTTTCCCCCGACAACCACTGAGGCCATCATTTTGACTGGCTGTCAGGGTGCTATGGCATATTCCAGCTCAGAGTGCAGAGGATGAGATCTGATTATCTGCATCCCTCAGCCTGAGGTCAGACTCGGTCCCAGCGCTTGGCGTGGAGCCGCTTGCCTGTAGACAAAAAAATACACCAAAACTTCTTACTTGTTCTTGAAAAATTAAGTTTATATTTAAAATACTTTGAAAGTTGAATTGTGTTATACAAATTAACGTGTCTTGCTTGTATGAATCCCAATTTCGTGCTTAAGATGGGATTATAAACAGTCATAAACAAATATTTATTACAAAGTAAAAATAGCAAACATATTTCAGGTTGAAAAATAAACCTTTTACTTTTCGACAGCAAAACAAATCCTTGAATTTAATGGCAGGAACATGCAAAAAAAATGGAATAAACTGGTTGTAACTAATGACAGGTCAAAAACTAAATTGTTTCTGTTTTTTAAAAGGAGCACCTTAGCGAGGCAGAGTCTCTCAGAAGTAAAAAATAAACATTTGTTATACAATCTGCAAAAAAGTGTCCAAAATCTCAAGGCATTGTCAAAATAACACGTTGCACAAACTTAAAATATTTTAAAAGCAATGAAATTACTATGAATATGATAACAGTGATGTCATAACTTTGTTACTTTGTCATTATATTTAGCACGTTTTTAGACTCATCTAAAACGGTTTTTTTTAAAATAAATTAAGTAGCTTTTTATTGGACTTTTAGAGAATGACACAAAAGCCTGTTTAGTTCCCTCATTTTAATTCCAATTGCCACAGTACCTTTACGTCTGTTCACTCTTTTGTCCTGTTTTGAATTAAAATAGAATGAAAGTAATGTTTCCAGACATCAACCATAGCTCGCCTTTATGATATTAATGTGTGTGTTTATTTCAGTCGTTCAAGAAAAGCCATTAAAAAATTTTGGGGGGACAAATATTGTTACGTAATAAAATGTGATTAATCTAGATTAATTATTAAAAAGTCTGTAATTAATTAGAGTCTCAACCCTAATAAGTTTTCATGTACAGCACTTAATGTAATGACAGAATGAGACTGTGGAGGCATGTTTGTTACACAGAAAGACCAAATCGGGGTTTTGCTCTGCAGTCGTCATGTTTTCTCCCCATGCTGATGCTGATAGACCAAAACATCCGCAAAGCGCATGCGCTCCGTTAAAATTGGAGCCAATCCCAGCTGACAGTGGGCATAAGGCGGGGTACACCCTGGACAGATCAACAGTCTATCACAGGGCCACACACATAGACAAACATAGACTCACTCACACCTATGGGCAATTTAGAGTCTCCAATCAGCCTAATCCCCAAGCTGCATGTCTTTGGACTGTGGGAGGAAGCTGGAGAACCCAGTGAGGACCCACACTGACACGGGGAGAACATGGAAACTGCACACAGAAAGGCCACTGTCCGAGGCGGGGATCGAACCAGCAACCTGCTTGCTGTGAGGCTACAGCGCTAACCACCTTACAGCCCCAACACCCAAATCTGACCTCACATAAATGAGCACATTTAGTCGTCATGCTTTTGCACAATATTTTTCTTCTCCTTCTTGTTTATATCACTGAATAATTCATCCATCTTTAGAGTTTTAGTGTATCAGATATTTCTGAATAAATTATAATTTTTTCTTTTACACTAGTAATGGCAGTTTTCTGTTTATTACCACACACTGTTTAAATAGCAGTTCCATCCATGTGTGTAGGCACTTAGCAGCGTTGCAATGTTGATGCAAAAACAGAAAATAATGAAACACGAAAGCCACCATATATCACGTTAAAGGTAGAGCTGATCTTTTGATCCTGTGTCAACATGTCAAAGATGGAGCTGGTAATTATTTCACTGTTTTGGGACTGTAAGCACTCTGCTGCCGGTACCCACCTCCTAAGGAAAGCACTAAATACCACCATGGGTCCAATAGTAGGGCTGTAAGAAAATATCGATATATCATTATATCGCAATATTTTTAAGAGACAATATATCAATATGCATATATGTGCATATTTTTATGAATGAGGCAGATAATTTCGTTATTCATCTTGTACGAAAAGAATGTTTTTAAAATAAAACAAAAATCGTTATTTTTCAGTAAGTTGGGCATTTACCAGGCTGTGAGTTTTTTTTGCTAATAAATTCTAGTCAAGAAAAATTGCAATTTATCACCTTGTTTATAGCATCACAACATATCGAATTGTAATACACATCGTATTACATCTATCCAATAGGTTTGGAGCTGAACAGCAGTTATACAGATTCAGTTTGCACATCTGCAAAGTCCCACATTATTATTAAAAGTCCGTGTAAATATGAAGTGCAAACACTGCTGCTGCACACAGGGACATGTTGGCTGCAGGGAATTTAATAACTGCAAGTTGACTGATCGGTTTTCAGCAACACAGGTGCAGGGTGCTGAAGCAAACATGCACTGGAAAGGTGCTCTTCATGTGCAAACTGGAGAGCAGAGTTAGAAAAAAATGTTCTGCAATCGTTTCTGCTGCAGACGGAACACGGGTGCATATTTACGAAGCCCATTATCAGCCATTCATGCTGCATAAGAGGACGTTTAAGGTGGAAATAAAGTCTTATCTGTAACTAATTAGTAATCACAAGAATTATCAGTGTCTGACTAACGAGGAAAACCTAAGCTGTGCTGCATTAATATGAGATGATTCAGTGTCAAAGAAACATTTGTAAAAAAAGTAAAAAATAAATGTCTTCTTGGAAGAACGGGGTTCCTTTGTTTCAGAGGCGTTCCTGAGGATGACGTAAAGTATATGTGACGGCTAAAAGAACAAATAACAGGCATCGTGTATTGTCTGCAAGTGGTCGGCATCTTCCTAGAGCGATTTCCTTCCTTCCAGGCAGCCACTGTTTGCAATTTATTTCACCACATTATGAAAATCAGGGCAGAGATTTAAGAGATTTGAGGTTGCAGGAAGGTAATCCATCACAATAAAGTTTATTTTTAGCAGTGCTAGCAGCGGGGCTTCAGGACTGCAAGTCATATCAAGTACTCGAGTACTTTTGTATTCTCCAAACTGAAATCAAATCAAGTCTTCTGTGATCTTTTATACTTATTTGAACTCTTTAAAATATTTACAAACAGGAACAACCTTGAAATAATTTGTTTTGGGGCAGAAATGACTGTAAAATATAATGTATAACTTCATTTTTACAGAAGATTTTTTGTTAATTATTTAATGAAAACATTATTTTATGTAACTAGTGAAAGATGTTAGGATATATTATTACATACAAATGTTTTAATATGGCAAAAACTGTAACAATACAACAAAATGAGTCTAAAAATGTCAATAAAAACACCTACTATACAATATTAGGAGAATTTTCTGGCTGTTAAATGATTACAATCTGATTAATTTAAAATATAAACACCTAGCTTACAGTTTTCTAGGAGTTAAATGTAAAATCGTAAGTTAAATAAATGTGTGTTAGACATTAAGATAAGAGCAGAAAGTAGTTTACGAATCAGTGAAGCACTTCTATTCAATTCAATTCAACTTTATTTGTATAGCGCTATTTCACGACAATGTCGTCTCAAGTCGTCTCCATTTGCAAAGGCAGCTTTTCATTTTAATTCTTCCACTTCAGTTTAGTAAATTCTCAAACTTCATATCTAAAAGATTAAAAGATTTATTTTAATAAAATTATTGTTATTTCAATAATACTATTGGTACTTTCTTGTGTTAAAAAATACAGGAAAACTGAAATAATACAGCAGAGTAAATATTACAGATGTTTATTAAGTGTGTGTTTTTATGCTGCTATGTAAAAACTTAATGCCTCGTTTGTGAGAAACAGAAAAGATGTTTTAACATCCATAATTTTCACTTTAAGTTCAGAAACATCCAACAGCCAAGGCTGGAACAGGAAGTTAGGGTCGTCAGCGGCAACATGCAAACAGGAAAAAGTGACAGCGCGTCTGAGTCCCACCCTAGGCGTTGCGGGAAATTCCACAAATACCCGCAGAGGTTTCTAAGACATCTCTCTGCAGTGCTCCTACCTCTGTGCTGCGGTCGCCGTGGCGTCATTGGGCGAGTGAGCCTGACGCCTACTATCCCCAAGCAGAGAGAGCAACTTGAGTCAAAGGTTGCAAAACTGTCAGGAACACAGACACATACAGGACATTGTTGTCATTTTCCAAACCTCAGCTGAATGTCCCCTGAGGGAAGGCGAGTCTTCACAATGATATGTGTTGTCCCCACAGCAGGGGTAAAACAAATCCACACACACATTCATCCTTTACCATCTGGGCCTCTAATCGGTGTGTGTGTGTAGGATAAACAGTCGGATTTTCCTCCAATTTCCTGTCATCGCGTTATCATCACAGAGTGTTTTTGACCTTGTGACAGAGTCATATTTTTGTCAAGGTGTTTATTTTTTTCAGCTGTCTGACAGTTGTGTTGCGTAAATGATGCCTATAAGTTGCATTTGTTTAGTTTCCATCAGTTTAGGTACAAGAAGCAACCTGCGTTTGCATCGGGTCACATGAAAACAAATGTGTGACTGTTTCAGACAGAATGGATGCAAAACACAAGTAATCTGAGATGAGACAGTGATGTTTAATCCCAAACCAGCTCTGTCTCATACCATCACATAAAGCAGGGATTAAACACACTTACACACAGATTCAAGTCTTTTCTGACCTGTGTGTGTGTGTGTGTTTCACTCTTTGTATGTGTTAATGGTTGGACCATTGTTTCCTTCCTGCAGAAATTTCTAAGAAAAGAACTTTGAGCACTTTGAACATAAAGCAAATCTCAAACAGGAGAGATGAAAAATGAAAATTTGTGAAATGTTCATGTTATCAAAAACAAAAATGATAAATCTCTTATTTTACTGGACCAACAACTCTAACCTGGAAACCTAAAACCAGTAAAAATGCAGACTTTGAAATCATTGAGAAACTAGAAAAGCACTGGCAGAGAGCAGACCGCAGACCTCCACCAACCATGATGGGTCCCCTTTACAATAATTCCAACTAGAAGAACGGTCCTATATCGATTTTATCTACTTGCCGCGAATGTACCTATTGAAGATACATAAAATCCATTCACATACTTCCGATTCGCCATGAACTCAGCTACAATTTGGTGCTCATTACACGTCTTTGGATCAATTTATGTCTATTACACGTCCAACGCTGGCAAAAACATAACCTCGTTGGCGGAGGTAACAAATCAACAACGCTGACGCGTAAGGACCACTTCCGTGTAACCCCAATGTGACTGTTTTATCCAATTAGAGTGAATATGGTTTTTTGGGGCGGTGGTCTGGATCGCCACTAAAATCTGATCATTTGTTGATCTTCACGTTATCAACATTTCCTGAAAATGTCATCAAAATCCATCCATAACTTTTGAGTCATTTTGTACACAAACAAACCTACAAATGTCAGCAAAAACAACCTACCTGGTGGAGGTAGTTAAGTTGTTTACAAAGTAAAAATCAGTTCAAACTGTTAAAATGACAAAACCAGACATGATATATTTTCTGTAATTTAATCACCTAAACCTTTAATCTGTCCATTTACAGCAGAAGCAGAAGCAGGGTTGTGCAAAGAGGCCCCTGCTAAAAGGGATTAGTCTATAAACTCCTATTGAGTCAATTGTTTTGACTCTTAACAGATTAGTTAGACTTACACACTGAAGTCCTTTAAACATTTTGCATATAAAGATGACGCTATAATTTATTTTGCATGATGATGAACTGCCATTACAAAAGTTTAAAGCTTATTTCCACCAGATGTATAAATAATACCAAATGAAGTAGGCAGTAACATGAATACGCATTCTATTTGATCTATTTCTGAGTTCACATTAAAAAAAATCAACTTGGAAAAATTCCCAAAAGTCACCTGATTAAAGGTCTTTTTATGTTCATTGCAGGAGACATGCGTAATATGGTCCATTTAAAAACTGTAGCTAGAGAGTAGAGAGTAATACTACGACCAGAAACTACAGGGTCACACAACCAGTGACGGAAACAAACCAGAGAGGAAGAAGAGGAGCAGGAAAAAAGACGATGCAGAAACTACCAAATAAAAAGCAACCAAAGGCAGAAAAGTTGAGAAGAAGAGCAAAACAACACTGAGGTTTTATTCTTCCATTTCTCACACACTTGTAAACACCTTCATAGCGTTACCGCTAACAACCGTTGTCAAAACACAGACGTGACCTCTGAACTCAGCACTGCCCAGCAACAACCATGACAATGAAAAGGTAGAAAAGCAGCAACGTGTGAAAACATTTGAAACAAACATGCACATTTATGTGTGTACTTATTCATCCAACATGGCCGCCCAGCCATTTGAACTGGTGATAACACCAGTTAGCGTGTTTGTCACCATGCTGTCACATTGTGTCTGATGAAACCATCCAGCTTCTAGAGTGAACACACTGCTGGTGTGTAAAATACAACTAAATGTGTTGCTTTCAGCTGCTTTTGCTAATTATAGCTAGCATGGTTAGTGAACGCAAGGGTGGGTCGCGCTACTGGTTTTTCAGCACAGTAGCCTGAACAGTTCCCAGCATGAAACCACACAGACTTCCATAAATTGTCTCCATTTATGGCTCCTGACTTAAAAATCACTGCTTTACTGGTGTATTCAATGCCTCCGAATATTATTGTTTTGTTCTATTTTTTTTCATATTTTACGTTTTATTTTCTCATCTCAGTCTCAACTTTGTTTTATTACATTATTTACATTTTTTCTGCTCAAGATAGGCCATATTGTTATTATTTTTTTTACTATTTTTATTTATTTTTTAATATTTTTTTGCTTAAAAACAGAAACAAGTGGTCAATGACAAAAATAACATTAAACAGCATGTTTTTGATTAAATAATCCACTTCAAAAGAGGTTATGATAGTTAATAATTGTTATGTACTGTAATCTATGCGAGTTTTGCAGGATATCAGGAGCTTAACAGAGTGTACGTAAAAGTGCATCATGACGTCTGTGATTTGATGTTCAGCTGCTGCAGAGCAACATCTCCTCTGCAGGAGAAGATAAACGTCTCCTAATCTCCTCCTCTATGTGTTTTACAACTGAGTAAACTGTGCTGCACTTCAACACACCAGTTTGAACACACCAGTTTAGGGTGTGTGATGGTGTCCAGGTCAATGAGGGTCACTGAGCCATGAGTGTGAGCACTGTTTCACCTTCTTAATGCTGCTTACATCACTCAGGTGTACCAGCATTACTCAGCATATCCCCCTCCAGCCTCCCGACAGTGGAAACTTTTAAACAATCTGCAGCTTGTTTCTCAACATATTCTTTTAAAAATTATTGCACTTTTTGACCCATTTAATGCAGTTTTAGTGCTGTCGCCTCATTATTTAAGCTCTAAACTATTCCTCTCTTGTTATTAAGTCTTATCTACTGTTTATTTGCCACAACAGATTTGGATTTAATAAAAATGATCCCTAAACTAAAACACACACTGCTTACCTGTAATCTCTAGTTATTACCTTTAAGACAGTATTTTCTAGGTTGACCGGATACTTTGCAGGGAGTTAACAGACGTTTCTTACCTCGACGTTGTCCTTTAACTGTTGCTCCTTTCCACAAAACTAAATAACAAGTTGATAAACACCATTACAGCCCCGTAACGGGAAAAAATCCTGCTGTTTGTTGCTTCAGAGCTGACTGACTGTCGTTTCTGGGGCTTTGAACGGCTCAGATGTCAATCATCCTGCTGCTGGCCGCGAGGTCTCAGTCTGGCCCCGCCCATCTATTATGTAAGCCACGCCCATTAGAAGAGCCAAACCAGAGATTACAGCTAATTAATACTGCAAACATACTTCTTTCTCCCTGTTTACGGTGTATATCTAAACTTTATTTTTCACTTGTGTTTTTTTGCACTCTAAAGTTATGATCAAACACATTTAGTAAAGAACATGTAAAAAAAAACCTTACTGTTGCATTACAGAGCTTGTAGGGAGACAAAACAATGTGAAAATCGTACACTATATGAAACTAATTATTGTTTTCTACATCAGTATGTCGATTGGAAACATAATTAAAACACCAGTCAAGCTCAGAGGCCAAAATATCTCCAAAATGATTACATTAACATCAAGAAATAACTTTTCAGTCAATTATTTTATTTGTACACAGTTGGGTAGTTACCATATAGCACCGGAATATAACATCTTAATATGTTCAACACTGTGAAGGATGGCTTGAAGCCTACAATGTAAAACGTGCATGTGTTGTGTAATTCATCATTTTCACCTGATAAACACTTTCATGAAATGTCTCAACTATACTATTGGATGGATGGATGGATGGATGGATGGATGGATGGATGGATGGATGGATGGATGGATGGATGGATGGATGGATGGATGTTAATATGTTAATCACCGTGGAAACAGGTTAATGGTGGTTGAAGACCGCAGGGGGTGTTAATCTGCTGCCAAAACAATACACACCAGTCACCTGGACCCCTGCCAATATTATCCTAATCATCTGCTTCACAAATGACCTCATTTGATGTAAAAATAAGTTTTCATGGTTTAGTTTTAGTTATTTTAAAAAAAAATTAGATTACACTTTAAGTGCTAGAATTGAATATAAACGCTGCTTTATTTGATTAAACTTTATTTGATTAAATAATGTTTCATTTTTTCATGTAAAATAACACAGAGACAGAGGTAGCTTTAGCTAATTACTCTTAAATGTGTCTCTATATGTAAGATTTGTTCATATTTAGCTACATTAGATCTGTTGCAGACGTCATTGCTGCACATTTATCCTCTTCTGTTTACTGTTAGCTCCCTCTAGTGGTCACGTAGTTCAACTACAAGTCAGTTGTTATCATTGTGTACCTGTTGAAACATATTCATATTCTCCATTGAAATGGTGAAATATGACATCATACTTAAGGAGTTTTAACATATAACAGCATCAAATGTGATAAAAAACTGAATGAAATCTATCTAAACTATTACACTATGAAGCATAAACAAAAATACATCCCCTTCAGTGACAGCAGCAACTATTTTCAACATGCAAATACTTGTGAGCTACTTTGATGTTTTTCCATGTCATGTGTCAAATTCTCGATACTGGAAGTTCTGCATGCAGAAAGACTGCCAAGAAAGACACGAAGACATGACCGGACATTTCTATCTGTAATTATTGGTGTGTTTTATTACATTCATTTTATATTTTTGCATTATTTCAACCCTGAACAACAACTGCCAATGAATGCAATACAGTTTTTCCAGACAGATATATGTGCAGGTTGGAGTCATTTCTTCAATATGTGCAAGCATGAATATAAATATATATACCGAAGCATCATCCAGGAGACAAAAAGCATCAAATTTTGTCATATTTTTGGACATGCTGTACCACCTGCTAAAATATGACACATTTTCAGTTAATTATGTTGTTGCTATCAAGTTATTATGAAATACTTGTTTTACTGTTTTATCTGTGGTATTTTTCATATATACAAAAAAAGGAATGAAAACAAATAATGTTTTTTTGTAATGAAGTGCCAAAAGCTACTAAAATGGGTCATTGTCCTTGAGTTAGGTTTATCTGTTATGATCACATTATTTATATATCAGGGTTAAGTGGCCTTAATAAAATCAGAAAATGCACACATTAGACTTTCATTTATCATCTCTTTGTTTGTGCTCTGTACTTATTCTATGTGCTCGTGAATGCTTTATATGTTTTTCACGTTTTTTGTAAACATTTGTGCTTATTTTGTGTCTCTTTGTGTATTTTATATGTTCATTTTCAGTGTCTGTTTTTTGATGCGGTTTTCTCTTGCGATTCCCTACTGCTGTTTCTAAAGTTTTGTCTTTAGTGTTTGTTTATCTGGAGACATTTTGTGGTTGTTTTCATATCTGTCAACATCTTGAGGTTGATTGCATCACTGTGACGTCATTTTTCAGTGTTTGCTACTGGAAAACATTTTTATGTCTTTTTAAAATAGTTTTTTGTCACATTTTTTATTTATCTGTTTTGTGTTGTGTACCTAACTAGAGTTTGAAACAAGTAGATAAAAAGTGTTTGATAAGCCATGGGTTTGGTTTCCCAATGTTTTTATTTGCTCTCTCTTTGGTGACGTCACTGAGCTGGAGCGCGTGCGGACCTGTTAAGCGAGAGCTCGCGACCGAGTCCGGCCGGGGAAAGAAACAGGGAAGCTCAGTGAAAGTCGCCCGAAACACGATACAACGACAGTTTGTGCTGCTACAGCCGCTTTTAAAAAAACACTTTTACACATTAACATCTAATAAACGCGACTGGAAAGCGTTTAACGGACCCCGGGAGATATTTGGACCGAAAAGTTGACGGTTGTTCGGGTGAACTTGTCTCCGACTTGTTGCTGTTGGTGGATGTTAGCGAGCAGCAGGAGAAGGGATAATGTTGCTGCTGTCTCTGCTCTGACCCAGCTGCCTTTTGCCCCCCACAGACACCCGGGACAAAGACAAGAAGATTGTAAAGAAGTCAGATAAAAAAGGAGTTTAAGGGGGAGAAATGGCCGAGGCCAGGTCGGAGGAAGAGGAGGAGAACGTGAGGAGGGAAACTCGGGAACAAGTGGTCCGACGACAACCCAACAGCTCCGGAGGTAAAAAGCTGCAAATACTCATTCAGCTTTCAGTGTTTGCACCTGCTTTCTTTTTAACATATCGACCTATTTTAGTGATAAAAAACACGTTTAATGGCTTTAAAATATGTAACAATAATAAGAAGGCTGTAAAAAAATTAATATTAATTGTATTATTTTACATGTTTGCTTATTCTTCTACATAATATTTAGACAGAAATCATTTAGTTCCAGCATTTTTTGTCTAATTGTATCTACCTTTCCTTACTTTCAGCTATTTATTTATAATTATTAGACTTTAACATTTCCCCTTTAACATTTCTCGTCACATTTTGAAGTATTTTGTGGACCAAAAAAAAAGTAAAATCCAATAATTAAGTGCATGTTTTGTAGATTTCCTTTTGTAATATACCAGAAATCAGTTCTCAAGCTTAATTTTTTTTTATAAAAACCAAATGCTATGGATATGGGTGTAGACTATTTTAGCTGAAAGCCATAAAGTGTTAAATAAACACGCAGGCGTATCTGTATGAGGGTCAAAGTTCAGATAACTATGTGTAAATCTGACCTTGAAGAGACACTAACATTCTGCTAAGACATACTGCCGTCACTTTAAACTGCAAGTCTTCATCTTTGTCTCCGTGTCTGCTTTAATAAAATAAAAGTTCTAAGTCGATATGTTTTGGCCGCATGAGGAAGACGAGTACATAATTACATAGAAAGCTGTCAGATGACGCCATCGCTTCTGCCCCCGGGCCTGGGTGGATATTTTAAGCAGGAAAATTACAGCTTAAGTCTAAAAACCCTTTTAGGGGATCAAATATCACAAAACTACCAGTTAAAGACTTAAAGCACCTGTTTTGCTTCCCTTTGTGGTGACTTTTTAAAATGATCCGCACCTGAAAGTGGACAGTGTTTGTGTTCCTGGGTTGTTATTGTAGCAATTACACATCGGAGGGAGGATAATGACTTCTTGCAGCTGAAATAATACTTAATACCAAAACAGAATTGTTGTTCGTGGATGTTTTTATTATTCGCTTCTTGTGAAAAACTATCCTGCAGCTTTTAGATAGCAGGCCTCTGCGGAGCAGAACGGCATGCAGGGAAATCAGCCATTTCTTTCAGGTGTGTTGGGGAAAGTTGCAGGATGGAGGAAACTGGATGGAAATATTCTGAACAAAAAAGGGGTTTTCTACACATGGGTTGGATCGTATTTACGCTGCAGGTTTTCAGAATGAACCTGCAGCGATGTCACCTCTTTGTGTGAATGTTATGTGCGTTTTTTTTCTATTTGAGTTATTTTTTTGCTTGCTTTTCTTGCTTTTGTTCCATCCTGTCTTGTTTACGACTGTTTGCGTTGGAGAACTCGTAAATGAACGGATGTGCACACCACATCCACGTCGTCAGGTCGTAGATGGACAGAGCTACGATGGCAGGACATGCGATGTGACTGTTGCACACTGTTGTGCAGCTAACAGCGTGATTAGCTAAGTGCTGGGAAAAGCGAAAGAAAGAGACTAAACTCACACTGCAGGTCTTAATACTCAAATCCAAATGTTTTGCAAAAAAGAGATTGTTTTTTTTTATTTTGTGAGGTTGTGCAGATTATTATTAAACTCCAGTGTGAACTGTGCACAGCTCTCATGTCTTAAAACTGATATAAACAGGCTAATAGTTTATTTTATGGCACGAGCTGGCAAACATTTAGCTCTGAATAAACGAAAATGAAGCTCGTTGGGTGGTTCCTACCGTCGCCATCTTGGCAGCTTGCTGTCGCTTCTCAAAAACGCAAAAATGGCTAAAGAGGTGGGACTGAGAGGGGGGCAGTGAATGCGATGATTGATGTCTAACAAAGTCTTGAGTCTTGGACCTAACTGAGCTAATGCTGATCTAATGGGAGCTAAAGCCGAATTTCCATTAATACCTCGTCCGTTCTGCCCTACCGGCCCGGGAGCGCTCCACACGCTCCATTGTGGGAGGGTTAGGGCTAACCCTCCCCCGGCACAGTCCTTCTAGAAAGTTACCGATATCACCTGATAGCGACACAACGCAACAAAACAACACTTTCTCACGTTCTCAGCGACACCACAGAAGAAGACAGAGACAATATGGAAGGAGGTGAAGCAGCTCGGGTTTGTGGTTTATAATGAGTAATAAACTTACGGCACAAATCAGGAAGTCGGGCAAGACAGATGATCTGGAGAGGCAGTAACCAGGTGGAAAACGCCTTAACCGGCTAACAGAGGAAGGTGGGCTAAAGCTAAGGCGCGATGTTAGCTAAAACTACACTCTGCCTTTCTCCAGGGATATTGGACACCTGTCAATCAAAAGGACACGCCCATAATCATTGCAAATTTCAAGACTAAATAAACATCTAAACGTGTGTGTGTGTGTGTGTGTGTGTGTATATATATATATA
>JBAMHX010000006.1:2113796-2132491 GCA_037177515.1 Pseudomugil tenellus | reverse complement strand
CTCTCTCTCTCTCTCTCTCTCTCGCTCGCCCCCACACACACACACACACACACACACACACACACACACACACACAGTGCGACTTGTAATAATTCCTGAGTAAATTTAATATATTCTTAAATTAGAAAAAGAAGCTTTTTTTCACCCTCAAGAATAATATGTATTTATTCTTTACTCTTACTCAAAATATGTATTTATTTAGAAATAGAAGTTCAAATGATCAGTGTTGACACCCAGCAGGGATTGGTAGAGATTGCACTTGAACAGGACACATGCCCCCCCAACACATGCTGTATTTAACATATAAACATCTGCGGGACAGTTGGAAAATGAAATAATCATTCCTATCAGTTTATTGATAAGTTAGCAAACATTTACTTGGCCTGAATATGGAGAATAGTTGGTTTAATCTTTAAAATTCCAGCTTGTTTTCACTTTTATGCATAAAATGTCTTTTTTTACATGAGATGGTTGATTTGCAGATAAGATGAGATGTAAATATGAACCACTCTGTATTCTAACACGACGACATAAAGGTGCGATATGAACGCTTCACCAACCTGCTGCTGCCTGAACTTTTTCTCCACAGCAGGTTTAGACCTGATCCTCCGTGTAAAAAGGAAACTTTACCTTTATTTATTTTATTTCTATTTCTCTGAGTGTGATTTCTGTTGTGACGCATGCTGCTTTCTGCCAGACGGAGGACACATGTAGGAAAATATGAAGCTTCATTCGTCCATTTTCTTTCATTAATCATTTCTCAAACTGGAGACTCTGTAACAAGCTGGAACATGAGCTGATTTCCCTCCACTGATGATTATTTCGTGCATCCGTGTGGTTTGGAGGAGCAGCTAAACATTGTTTAGACTTCTCTTTGATCCCATGAAGCAGCTGGTTTTTCCACATTTTCATTCCAGCACAAGTTTTATCGACCAGGAGCAACTTATGTTGGGACACAAGCAAGTAGGTCAAGCAGGGTAACTGGTTTTAATGGGAGCAGATTTCCACTGTGTAAGTGGGTTTTCTACAGTTATGCAGAAGATAATGTAAATATGTAAAAATGCTTCAGTTGTTTGGATAAAAATAAAACTTTAGTTACTAAAGATGCCAAGAAAATGTGAGAAAACAGCCTCTTTTATTCATTGCTGCTAACTTTCTGAAACAATGTTGTTTGGATCGTTCTGCTGGTTCAGGTCACATTTTAATCGTATCCAGTTTCTATTTCTAAACAAATAAACCAAGAAAACGAACAATAAGCAGTTTAGTCAAATAAGAGGTTAGAGATTATACGCTGCACTGTGCAAATAACAAGAAATTTAATTAAATGTACATTAATTCCCTCAGGGAGATTAATCCTGTTCGGTTTATCCTCTAATAATTGTTTTTAATCTGAATTAGGAGCTGAATTTTTCCTAAAATGCTGCAAATGATGTAAGAAGCTGCAGATTTCTTCAGTTTTGTTTGTTTTCTGTGGGAAATATTTGTCTCCAGCTGTAAAAGCTCTGCGTTCACCTGCTACTTGCCGTCTCAGAGAGTACCATCCGCTTTGTGTATCTATGGCCTACTTGTTCTTGGGAACAGCTTCAGCTTGTTTACATTTCCCCCTTTTAATCCATGACCTCTGACCTCTCCCAAACCAAACAAAGAAAGCGATCAGCCGCCGAACCCAGAGTAAAATCTGCTGCGTTGTGCGACTGCGTGTCAGAGCAGCTCCAGCTCACAGCTCACACAAACATCTGGAAGTGTTAAAACTCTGATGACTCCAGCAGAATCTCACTGCAGCCAATCACAGCTTCACTTCCTGGAAGCTTCCTACCAATCAGGAAGCGAGCCAGAGAAGATGGGCGGTCCAGGTAGAGTTTCAGAGACAGAAAGTGAGAGAGAAGAGGACAGAGAAGTTAGGAGATTAATTCCTAAATCTGTGCAGCTGCAGAGAAAGTATTAAGAATAAAAAAGAAAGACGTGCCGGAAGAAAGTTTTCAGACACGCCGACGTAGTCGTCTTGTGGATCGTAACAAAATCTGACCTGTTGGGCTTTGAAGAGGAGAGGAAGGAAAGGAGGTAGGGAATGGAAAAATCCTCTTATACACCCAGAAAACTTTACTGTTTCTTTCTCATCCAAAGTTTTGTCTTTAAACTTAAATGCTTTTGCAAAAGGTTCAACTGAAGAAGTCATAACTTTTTATTTTTTATCTAAAGACTTAATCTGCTGTCTGGTGTATCATCCTCATTTTCATTTGGTTGTATTTTGTTCTCTTCATTTGTTCGCTTCTTTATTTAACATGTTTAAACAAATCTTACATTAACTAAATTAGATGTTAGTTTGATGAGAAACTAAATTTGTTGGCATGCTTTTAGTATTTATGTAAATAGTGTGTTAAGACATTTTTATATCTCAGACTACGATATTAAGTTTTTTTAATGGAAAAATAAAGTTGACAGTTTGGATAAATCTTCATGTGACCTTAAAAACTGTACAGGACAGAAGTAGGCAGAATAAATTTTGTATCTGCTGATAACCTTCTTTTGCTTAAAATAAATAATTAAAATAAGCAGGTTTATATGCAGATTTCTACTGTTTACACATAAACAGCAACAATATTAATGAGGAAATAGTTTTCACTGTAACGTATTAGTTCAGAAGGTAAAAATCAGCAGTGTAAGAGCTTAAGATGAATTATTTCAGCAATTTGATGCATATTAATACAAAATCATTAGTCTAAATGTAAGATGTGTATTTATTGCTGGAAACTAGATGTGTAACCGTATGTAGATATGTCCATCACGTGACCATTCACATCAATCCAAAACGCAGAAATGTATCTGTTGTACTTTTACTTTGAAGGTGGCTGTTTTGGATTCATCTGCCATGTTGTTTTATTACTAGTCTCTCGTTGTTATAAGAACATTTTTATTTAAATAGTTTAAATTAGATACCCAATTATAAAAAATACAAATGTCAAAATATTCAAGCTGCTTTTTTCTGACTTTGATATGAACAAAAATAACTGTAACATATTAATTTAGCGGCTCATAGATCCTAGTTAGATGGTAACGTAATTTAATTAATCGACAAGCAACCATTAAATTAATATATTGTATCCAAGAAGCTTCCCAGCGGGAGCTCCAAGGTCCTTCAGTTTCTCCTTCATCTAAAATCTCAGAAGTGCAACATATTTAGACAATGCACATTTCTTTTATACAGCACATTTCATGTACCACAGTGAAAAAGACTTTATATAAAACATTACTAGTGGTACAAAGAAAGCATTAGAAGGTGGTAACAGCAGCAACAAATCCTTTTATGTGATTCTCATGAATTTGGTGTAAAAAATAGAACTGAAGCCATAAAATACCTGATATGTATATTTTATTATAATTCTGTTAATTATCTGTTATAATTATGTTGTGTCACTGCATTAATACAGATGTGTTTGTCGCTACATCGCATCTCTGGAAAACATTCACACTTCAAGAGAAAACTTTTAATATCTTCATTTTGTCCGTGTTTGATGCAAACACGCTATGCAAAGTGGTTTGTTGTGCAGGAAGTCACGCTTTGTGCTCCTACAGCTGACCTGCAGCCAAAGCGACTGTTCATCCTCATGCTTTTGGATCTGACCAGTTTATAAGTCTTACTGGTTTTGGGGAAGATTAAATAAAATGTCACGTTTCTCTCAGGATCTGAATGATATTTAGTTTGCAGGTTTGTTTCATTACAAGCCACCTTTGTGTTTCTTCCCAGGTCGTCCTGACCGCCGTAAGCCAGAACATCGCCACAGGTAAGACACTTCCCTTTGTCGCCTGCTACCGGGAAGTTTCCCAAATCTTCCCTGCATGCAGGAAGTTTTTTAACTTGAGGAATCTCTTCAAACTAAAAAAATATATATATTTCAATCATCCTTCTGGAAGCATTTTCATCCAGTTGCCACATGTTTTAATCTGCAGCTCAGACTTGCAGGGACAGCTTTTCTCTCCTTTGGTCTATTCTGACATACTCTTTAAAGTATGTGTCTGTTGGCTGGTTGGCACGGCAACCAGCTGTAGAGGTCACTGGGTGTAAAGGCTGTGTGTTTTATGGAGGGGAAATAAAGTCTTGCTTTTGTTGAGTTCATTTTAAATGTTTGCATGTGAGGAGTGATGTTAATCACGAGAAGGCTGTGAAACATTTAAACTGTCCACATTAGACCCGAAGCTGAACAAGCTGAAACTACGTGGCCTGGAAATGAGTCCAGTTTAGTGAAATACTGATGGGTTTCAGTTTTGTTGATGCGATCAGCATCTGCTCTGGTTTGTTGCCTCTATCTTCACATTTCTGTTTAAGACGAGGGGTGTGTATCAGCAAGAAATTGGCGAATACAGGGGTAGCGATACAGTATATTGCGATATACTGTGATGCTATAAACAAAGCGATAAATTGCAATTTTTCTTTACTAGAATTTATTGGTAAGAAAACACACAGATAATTCTAGAAATTAAAATCTGCCTCGTAATTAAAAATATGCTCATAAAAAGATTGATACAGTTCTTTTGCATATTGATAAATTGTCTTTTTAAAATATTGCGACACAATGATACATTGATATTTTCTTACAGCTTATTTCTGTTCAGAGTTCACATTATTACCTCGTCCTTTCTGCTCTACCGGCCGGGAGCGCTCTACTCTGCTGGAATGCTTTTCCAAACCCAGTCCAAGTCCAGACGCTCTATAACCCTCCCCCGGCACATTCCTTCTATAAAGTTACCGATATCATCTGATAGCGACACGACGCAACAAAACATGTTCTCCGAGATTTAATGTATTGTTTAATTTGTATAATAAACAAAAAAACGTTCTCCAAGACACCACAGAAGAAGACAGAGACAAGATGGAAGGCGGTGAAGCAGCCTTTTACCTGCTGCTTGGGTTACGGCTAATAATGAGTAATAAACTCACGGCACAAATCAGGAGACGTCTCGTCGGGGAAGACGAGATGACCTGGAGACGCTGTAATTATCATTACTGTGTACATCGCTGTGTAGTGACATCATTCACTGCAAGCCAATCATTGGACACCAACCTGTCGACCTCACGCTACCCACACGGCAGGACAACAAAGTAGGTCCAAAAACTATACTATAGTACGGTCCGACAAATCGTAACGGAAACGCTTTAATTGACTCATCGATTAGTTGTTCAGATTCCTGGCAAGAACTACGAAATAAACCTTTAGTTTGTGGTTGTTATTGTTGTCCTTTAGAGTGTTTGTAACCGTGAGGATGAAGAGCTGCTCTTTATGGAACCAGTTCCAGCACGTTGGTGGCTGCAGCGCAGCGTTGTAGCACAGCTAAAGCAACTGGTGCTTTCTTTTGGAAAAGGGAGGCAGCTCAACATTATTAAAATTCTCCTCATGTGTCTGTTTGCTGCTACTTCAACCTTCAGCAGCAGGTAACATGATTTTTACTGTCTGGCATTCCTTCATCATCATCATCATCTGTGCCTTCTGGCTGTCGTAAATCAAAGCTTGGATTCTCTCGCAAGCTTCACGGTTGCTGCTGTTGCCGAGGAAGTGTTACATCTGCAGTGGAGAAAAAGATTTTATGCTTTTTTACCCACTTTGTTGAAATCTATTGTGATTAAACGCAGGAATACAGTGAAGGTTGTCGTTTCTACTCTGATTGGATTATTCATTATGTAAATTTACAGAATCTTTGCTTCTCTAAAGCTCCACTTTCCTGACAGCTTTGGTTTAGTCTAATTTACACTTAAATATCAGTTTCCTGATGAAGTGTTGCACCGTTGGGCACAAACACACTAGAACATGATGTAATGGAGTAAAATGAAAAGCCTGAGTGAAGGAGGCAAATCCAGCAGCAAAGCGGGGGCATAAACTAAACCAAAGTTCTTCCACTCCAAACGTCAGAGCTAGCTGTTTATACCGAGTAAACAAAATGAGAGTATTTTTCCACTGTGTGTAAAGGAAAGCAGTTTGGACGCGTATGTTTGGGCTGTGTCGGCGTGAATCATTTATGTCTGTTCATAGTTACACAGCGAGAAACTCAGCATGTTGCACACTGAGAGATTTAGACATTGATAAGGAAAAGAGATCCTGAAACATCCTTCTGTCTCCTTGGTGAGTCTTTGCATTTATACAGGAAGCGTTTAACTTACAGGTGGATTCCAGTAAAGGAAATTTCCACGTTTTATTTCTAAAACGTTTGCATAATATTCTGTTCACACTGTGAGCAAAGATGCAGAATACTGGAACTTGTTTAAAATGAGCTGAATGGTCAGAAATATGCAGCAAAGTTAAAGATCCTGCAGGTGTGTCGGTGCTTTCAGGTGCAACCAGGCATCAGGACGTTAGCTTCCAGCTAATCCCTTCCCACAGACATCCGTCATGAACCTGAAACTTGAGTCATATTAACAATGTACCATCCTTTTTATTTCAAGCCAAACTTACTGAATCAGGTGTAAATTTAGATTCATGAGGCTTCGTAGAGAAATCAGACATAAACCGGATTTCTCACCTCAGTCTGAGCTACATCGACACGTATCATTTCTAGTTGTGTTAGCTGATGTCCAGCTTCTGTTTCCAGGAGAAGCAAAGTGAACATGATTCATCCGGGAAATTACAGATAAGCAATACTTTTCCACCATACTGGTTTCGGTACTGGTTTGATGCAAACGTCTAACTTAATACAAGACCTTTCTATGTGAAATGAAATGCTAAACCACCACCAACTCCCTGGTTTTAGAGAAGTAATCTGGTCTTTATAGAGCTTCCTCCAAACAGCAGATAACTTCCTGTGTGCCAGTTAGTGGTGGGAAACACTGCTGACGACAAACATTTTTAAAACTCCAGTTTGTGATGCTGGAAACTGTCAAACACTCAGGAAATATTTCATGCAGGAAGAATCCGAAGAAGTGATTAAAAGTAGACATTTTTATCCCAAGGCCATTTTGAAGAGCAGCATGAGAACATTTTGCTCTGTGAAAGTTGTTTTACAACCTTCCAAAATGTGCAGTTAACCCTTCGTTGGCACGTTGCTTCATTGCAGCACCGAATATTATAAAAAAATAACTTCAAACGGCAGCATTACACATAAAACATGAAATTAACTGTTGACACATGAACGTTGCACCACTTTGCATCAATGAAAAACTCATATGTGCATCAAATCTTTGACCTTTAACTCAGATTATTAAGCTTTTAATGAGAGTTTTTTTGTGATTAATCCACCATGTTCCCTGGAGCAAGGCAGTAAACCTTCAACTACCTGAATGTAAAGCAAAGTGAACCTACAAATGAGAAGTTTGCAGATGCTGTACTAAGACACTGAATGGGACATGTTTGCTGTGTCATGGTTTCCCTTTGTCCTCTCTTTAGCCAAGGCCCTCTCTCGTCCATCAGAGCAGTCATCAAGAGGAGTAAGTATTCTCTTTTTCATATGAGAGCGAGACAAAGAGTCAACACACACAACCAAAATGTCTCCAGTTCTTTAGCTGTTTAATAGATGGATTAAATAAATGATCAGATAACAAACAATGGAAACAAACTTTAAATGTTAGTTGGTAGAAATTTAAAGTGTGGCCTGGAAAAATATGGTCTTTATAAAAGAAAAGGATGTATTTTGACCTTTTGTTCAGTTAATTTTAGCATGACAAGAAAGATGGGAACTTCCTAAACTGGACGGCCACCACAGTTTACAGCTAAACCACTTACACACCGGTTTGCTTTTTTAGATGGTCTTCATGTAGCCTGAAAGACAAGACGCTCTGCTTTTTACTTCGTCTGTCACATGTGGTAAATATGCAGCTTTAAGAGCTTTTATGCATCATCAGGATGTTAAGCTTTTTAGAGCTGCGTGAGTTTGGCCTAAAACCGAGACACACCTCATCCTACACGCTGCGTTAAAGTCACAGCAATAAAAACGATCGAAATATTTCATTTAATTAGATTACCAGGGATATTTGGGTCTGACGTAGCATGTAGCTTTATTGATGAGTTTATATTTTTAGAAAATGTATTTATATATATATATAATGTGTGAGTGGTGAAAAGGTGTATGATGCAGGAATTCAGTGGAATATTTAGAGCAGCGACATATGTGTGGTTAAGATAGTTAACAAATGCACCGCGGTGTTATTTCTCCAACACTGCTAGATATTTAATGGAGCTTTTCTGTATGAATTTCATCACGTTTATGTAACTTTGTGGTGTCTTTTTCTTTTCCAGCCGCCACCAGGCCGGCTTCTCTCTTAGAGACGCCCAGAGACAGAGAACGAGACAGAGACTTGGAAAGAGATCGAGAAAGAGACCGCGACAGAGACAGAAGGTAAAATGGTCATGAGAGTATAAAGCTCTTGTGTTTAATGATGATTAATCTGTTTTCCAAATCAAAGATCCCAGTTTTCAACCAACAAACTTGCACAAACGTTGTTTTCTGTAAACAATCGGCAGTTATATGAAGGTTATTTCACTGAGCTGACGTTTTTGTCTGCTTGTCTTTGGATTAATGGGGATAAAATGTTATGAACTCAATCCGTGTTGGGATCCCAGTAACTACCAGTAACCACCATCTTCTACATTTATTTCTCTTAGTAAAGACTTAATTTGATGATGTTGTGCTATTTCAGATGAGTTTACTCCTGAACAAAATGATCAGATGTTGGTGTTTCTCCCCGCAGACCTGCCCATCCTGCGATCCCATTGTGTTTTCATGACTTCCTGTTGTTGTGTTGCTAGGCGACCAGAGATCACCATCCTGTCAGCGGAGCCACTAGCCTCCACATCCTGGTTCCCTGGAGCGGCTGGAGGATTCCCCCCTCCCCCTCCTCCTGCTGCACAGATCTGGGGCCCTACGATCCCCCCCACCATACAGGTGAAGCGCTGAGTCAAACAATGAGGCTAATCAGACACACCTGCACCAAATATTCTGTCTAATTTTTTAATGGAATCAATGTGGAGTCAATGGGAATGTTCACGCCAGTGTGGAAATTCTTTCCAGTGATTTTGAACTGGGGCCAATTTTTCTTCATCTTTGCAGACAGATTCATGAGTTATGTTTTCATTGTTTTTTTGTTTTTTTTGCAAAAGCGATATTTGTAGTTTCAATAAACTTTATTGTGATTTAAAGGCGTTTACATTGAACAGTGTAAAATGTTGCAGTTGTGCGAAAGTGCAGAAAGTTCAGAAAAAAACGTTTTTGGCAGCCGAGGAGTTAAATAACCTTTTAACTTCAGTCAGGTGCAGCGGGGAAACATGTAACATCTGCAGAGATGCTGATCCACTTATGTCTTTACATGCAGACTTTCGAGATCAAATCAAACTTTATTTATAAAAGGTTTTTATTGCCATGGCAACACAAAGTGCTTTACATGATAAACTCATTTGAAATGAAATACACAGTAATAGATAACACAACTTAACACTAATCATTATCACTGACACACACTCATACACAAACACACACAGACAACCGTCCCAGTTTTACTCCTGTCTCTTGATAAAATGAATAATTTATGTCTGGATTTATCTGGATTCATGTCTATGACAATTAATTATTCCAACATCGTTGTTTCTTTTTTTACAATTTACTTCAAGTTTACAGAGAAAGTTTACTTTTGTGGAGCGAAACTGATTCGTAGAAGTAACGTTAACAAACCTGCACGATCAGCTGTTACTGCACCAATTAAATTACATTTATTATTATTCACACCACATAAAACATCCGACACGCTGATCTGATGGAGGTCAGAAGGATTGAATCGATAATATATCACAAATATTTTGGTCTTGGGCTCCATTTTGTTCCAGACGGGTTCGCATTCATCCAGCCTGCGTTTCCACTGGGTTTTATTTAGTTTCTATTGTGTTTAAAGGCTGATAAGATGGTTTTATTTAGTTTATTTCATGTCATGTCATATTTAGCCGCCTCCTTCTTATGACGAGGTGATCAGAGAGAAGACACAAGAGCAGGTCCCCCTGCCATCTTCTTCCTCCTCATCCTCCTCACATCCCGTTTCTACAATAACCATAGCGACGCAGACAGACACGGGACCCCCCCCTAATCCTCAGGATTCACACGGTGAGGCGAATTAAATGTTTTTTACCCTTTTTGTCTGTAAGCAACTAAATAAGTTTCTTTCTGTGCAGTCAGGAGACCTGTGAGACCCCCCCGCCCGCCTCTTCCGTGTCCTCCGAAATCATCCGGCGTTGAGGAAATCGCCGCTACCGCCGGCCAATCTGTGCCCACATCCACACACAGCGACAGTGTGGTGCCGGACGCACATCCTCAGACTGTCGCACACGCGTCCACAGACACACAATACTGCGACATCCTCACTGAGCTGTGTTCACCTTCGACCTCAACCTGCAGCGCTCAAACCGACCAATGGGATCAGTGTTCTGCTCCTGCAGCGCCTCCTCTTACCACCGAGCCCCCGGTCCCGTTGGAGCGTCCCACCCCACGGCCTCGGACTAAGCTCCGCCCCCAACCCAACAGCAGCTCGGTGAAAGTTCAGACTTTGGTGAAACTGCGGGAGGACGGATTAGCAACGCTAGCTAAGCGAGCGGAAAGCGTTAGAGCCGACCAGGAGAAGAGTCGAGGGACGTACCTCCAGGAGCTGCTGGACGCCTTCGGCGCAGACGATTGGGGTTTCCCTGATCACTGCAGCGACAACAGCGAGCTCAGCCAATCAGAGGCAGAGGAAGAGGAGGAGGAAGAGGACATGGCGACTCTAAGAGCAAGGATACAAGCTTTTGAGCAGCAGCAGGTGCCTGATGGGAGCTGTGGGGATGCTAACAGACAAACTGGGACCGGTGAGGGGTCCGTTGTTCCACAGAGACCAGAGCCCCAACCGCGTCCTCGTCTCCATGGGCAACCAGCCAGATCCATCCCCCCAGTTATCGCTCCAAAGCCCAAGAACCTCCCCTCTGCCCCCAAACCCTCCAGCAAGGTATTCTGGGAAGATGGAGGTTTAGCTACGGCACCAGCTGAACCAAATTCATCCGAACCAACCGAAACCTCGTCTGCAGGTTTGAACTCTGACCTTTCAGACCCATCAGAAACTTCCAGCACAAAATCTGCTCCCAGTTTAGAAATCCAGCCTTGCAAAGGCACCGAGAGCCGCTCGTTGCTGCCAAAACCGGAGCCTGTTACAGAAACCCCCTCACTAAATACCCCCGTCCCTGCTCCGAGGCCGCCTCCACCCAAATTCTCCCCCTCACTCAGCACCGCTCCCTCCCCACCCAACCCGAGACCTCCACCCAGACCACGACTTGCCCCCAGAGTCAGTGTGGGAGCTCCACAGCAAGACCAGACCACTGGGGAGAACACCACAACCCAAACTGGTGAGTGTTACTCCACACTGACCCCTGCAGGCGACTCTGAGCGACTACACGTACAAGTAACAAAAAGTCAATGGGAATAAATCAAATGTATTAAAGAAGAAAACTCTTATTATACTAGTACAACTGTTTTAATGGCAACACTCACAGGGAAGTGATAGAAATCAGAGTTTATTGTCTCCTAGCAACAGTAGTGCTGCATCACAACCACCCGATCCTTCCCCATCCTGTATAATCAGAATAGTTTTATTATCATTTATCCTGATCACACGATGCCAAATGTAAATGATTTTATTCCTCTAGAAGTTTTATACTCCGTATGTTGTGCAGCAAAGTAAAATGTTGTAAATGCCTTCTAGGCAGGTTTGGACTTTGTTCTCATTTCCACACAGACCTGTGGTGTGTTGTGTAGAAGTTTGGGGGAAACTGGTGGGAAATGAGTAGGAACGACAACAAGGCTCATTGAGTTGCATTTTACCGGAATATTCAGACAGAACGATTCACGACATGCGAACTACATTGTAGATGCTAATTTGTGAAAGAAGAAGCTGTAAGTTTCAATAAGCGACTTCACTTCACTGAGACTTTCAAACTAACTTTTCTACATTTTATCCGCTAAATAAAAATGAGCTCATCATTTTACTGCAATCCTGCATTTATAATCAGATGATGAGTCGCTGGATGCAAAAGCTGTTTTGCTTTATAACATTGTATTGTTGAAAATACGATGATTGACTGAAGTTTTTCTAACAAACTGCAGGTTTTATGTGTCTAGTGATCTGCTGCGGTTTGGTCGTACAGATACTGGCGTGAGGAAGGCGTGCTGCTTCCTGCTTGCACTGTTTATCCAGCAGATAATGTGTGTGTAGCTGCTGCTGATGGTTATCAGATCTATTTACACTCTCAGATAAAGGCTCTTTACTTTGGTAGTTCTGTTATAATGATTTATAAGCTTCTTGCTGCTTGTTGTAGCAAAATTAAACATTTTATTGATGCTTTGTTTCAGAACTTTATGCTGCAGTAAATTTAAAATACACACATTACTATAAGATGTCATGTAAATTAGAGCTCGGTTCAAAATAGATTCATGGATTTGAATCTGTTCTCATTCTTTTAATTCCAGTATAAACATTATCTTATTGTTTAAGTCGTGTTGCTCACAGAGATCTTTGCACATATTCTGCAACTGAAATGTTTTTTTTATATCTCGTCCCTAAAAAAAAAAAAAAAAAAAAACGTCACATTTGTATCATTCACCTGGAAACGATTTAGCAGCTTCTAATCTCTCACATTAGCAGCTAACGCTACGACTCCGCCACGTTCAGACACAGAACCACGCCAGTCTACACGTCCCATATAAATCCATGTGATTGCCTCCAGATCAACATGTACAGGCTGTGTTCGACCTCCAGGCAGGAAGGAGGAGCTGATTTCACCAAGTACAAGTAGTGGAGAGTTTCCAGCCGCCTTAAAGGACCCGACGGAAAACATAAAAGCTTCATGTTGCTTCTGCAAACATACAAATACATAAACATGAAGTACATTAATATTATTACACACTGATGGCAGTAAATAGTATCATGGTCCAGATAAAGATGCAAAAATATTAACGTAATATTTGCTTTTCCATTTCATCCAGCTTTAATTTAACTGGTAGTGTTGCTGGTCTGTAATCAGTCACACTGGTTTGTACTGGTTTCAGCAGCGTTTATTTCACACGTTCAGCTTCCTTCATCGTGTTGTACAACCATCTGGACGCGCCACCGCATCACAGAAACAATCTGTTTAAAAGCTGAAATCTGATGTTTACCCTGAAACCTGTCTGCGATTTACGACGACATCAGCATCTCCGTTTCCTCACGCACGGCCCAACAGAGACCCGTTGTCTCTGTAAACGTCTCAGCTCACACTGCAAGGAGACACTGAGCCAGTAAAGGAAGTGTCTCTTCCTCTCTGCCTCTAACTGGTACCAGTCCAGTCTCCTGATGGACTACCGGTACCCAGTCTCTTTATTTTGATCGTATATGCGTTATAGTCTGTAAACTTTATGCACAAGTGATTTAAACTGGGACATTTTATTTCTCATTATAAATATCTTAATTATTTTACAAAATGTCCTTTTGTCCCCAAACAGTCCAAAGACATTCCAGTCACTGCGTTTACTGTTCTGAAACCAGTTAAACCAGTCTAATCTAGGGTTGGGAAACAATCATGAAATAAAATAGTTGAATTATTTGCACCTTCGCAATTCGTGTTTTCAGTAATAATTTAAGCGATAAAGCCAGATCGCAGAACTCAAACAATCAGAACCAGCATCACATTGAATATCTGGAACCTTTAAAACAACGCCGGTAAATTGCTGCATGTAGCTTAATGTTTGTGTGAACTAAGCTGATCTCGGAGCATTTCCAGCCTTTCCAGAAGGATTTGAATCCAGGCAGGAACATAACAGCGAGGAAATAAATTCATGTTATTAAAGCTAAAAGATAATCGTGTTAAATAATGCAGATCTCAGTTTCAGCTGAATTAATGGTGATTATAAGTTTTGACATAATCCAGCAGCTTTTGTCTGATCTCGTGTTTCCTGGCGTGATTTCAGAGAAAGAAGGAAGTTCGCGTCCCGGCGTTCCGACCAAACCAGCAGCGCCGGCTTGTCCTCGCAGAGCCAGTGGTAAGTGTGTGTGTGTGTGTGTGTGTGTGTGTGTGTGTGTGTGTGGGACTGAGCTGCAGTACAACGGTGTGTTTGAGAGCTCAGACACAGATCTAAGTCATCTGTTACGTGGCAGAAATATGCAAACATGCTGTGTGTGTGTGTGTGTGTGTGTGTGTGTGTGTGTGTGTGTGTGTGTGTGTGAATCACAATGAGAGAGGGGGCTGTGTTGTGCGATTCTAACGCTGTGAGAGAAAAATGCTGGGATTGTGTGAAAACAAGCGCCCTCTGTTGTTGCATATTGTGTAAGTGTGTGTTAGTGTAGCTGTGCACTCAAACATGTTACACTTTGTCGTTTAGAAGCTGCTGCGTTTCTGCCGGACTCTGTTTTTATTTGCTTGGGAATGTTTCTGAAACGATGCGCGTCGTCTCACACAGTTGTGTAACAGACCCACTGCAACGAAGCAAATGTGTGTAGACCACTTAGAGGACATCTACACTCCCTGCAGTCAGTCTGGAGGATTCACACAGCCGGTCAACTACACAATATAATAGAATAGAATAGAATAGAATAGAACAGAAGTACTTTATTAATCCCAAACTGGGAACTGTAGGTGTTACAGCAGTACAGCGGGTATGATTATAAGATGGTAGTTTACATGATACAACTTTCAGAAAACACAAAAAATATAAATGACATTTTAAAGAAGACGAGAAAGAAAAACAGCAACAAATAGAAATAAACCGAATCTCAGTCTTAATGTTTTATCAAATGGTTTTGTGTTTGTTTGGTTTGATGTATTTTAATGTCTTTTATGCAAACTAAAAAAAACTAACCAGTTCTTATGAGCAACTGGAGCTACTGGGTGACTTGATCAGCCGGATTTATTTATTTTTATATTTTTTTTATGTTACTTTTTAAAATTTTGTTTGTTTCTACTTTGTTTATTTTATTTATAAAAAATAATTTATCTAACTTTAGTAGCAGATGATGTCCGAGGTACCTGCGTCGCAGGTATTAATACTCGACCACCAGGCTGTCCCTGTCCCTCGCTCCACTCACAGGTCCGTCTCCAGGGACGTGTCCCAGTTCCTTTGTGTGGACGACGTGTATCATGAAGGAATTCAATGTGGTCCCATTCTGACCCCCCCGCCTGTGAGCACTCAGCATCACTCCCCCGTATCAGAAGGTGGTTTCTAGATCTGATCAGGATGCTTCCTGCCTGAAGACGGGCAGCTTGGTTTCCTTCCTGCACCTCTTGTTGAGTGCGAGAGGATGAACGTGTAGCTGAAAAGTTGCAACATTATTTTAATTCCTTCTCGAAGTTCTCAGAAAACAAAATCAGGGGAATTGCATCCTGTACAAGTTCTGTGGACATAAAGTCCTTGTTGATGAAAGAATTAAAAGTTGGAGCTGATTAAAAAGTTTATTTCTGAAGCATAATGTTGTTTTTAAATTGCAAATAGGGAATAAAACCCACCAGTATGACCAGTTTATCTGCACATATGTGAAGACAGTGATTGTTTTAGTGCCAGTAGAGGGCGCTGCTCGATAAGAGACCAGACTAAAAACAACCAGCTGATGTTCTTCAGTCATCATGTTTTAACTGGATGTTGATTAAAATGAGAAAAGACGGAGCTGCTGCTAAAGAAACTTTAGACACAATGTTCATTCCTGGATCCGCACGTCTGTTTCCTGTATGTTTGAGTTATTCATTCATCTAATTCATCTTTGTTGTCTGAAAAATTCAGTCATTTTAAGTTGAATAACTTTAACAGGACACATGTTCTTCACCTGCAGCTCCAACTCTGCTCCCCAAACCCGTCTCCGTCCTGCAGACGCCTCCAGATCCAAACCCAGCTCCCACCAAACCTACAGCTGCTACCACTGCTAAACCAGTCCCAGCCAAACCAGCAAGTCCAGCTCCAGCAGCGAGGAGAAGCCCACTGGTCCACACCAAGAGTGAAACCATTAACCCAAGCACTTCAGACCCTCCTCTTCCCCCACGGTAAGAACGGGGATGAAGCTTCAGTCCAATGGAGGCGAAATGATGCAATGAATGATGGGAATTCAGCTGCATCTGATAAAAGCTGTGATACTGGTATGTAAAGATGTTTTCCCAGCATGCCTGGAAAATAAGCGACATCTGCAAAGACAGTAGAAAAAGCAAATAATAAATATTAGTTTCTCAGTTTGTTTTCCTCAGACGTTCGTCATTTAGAATAAAAATGGTGATAAAACTAAAGTTAAACTCGTTTTGCAGTAAATCCTTCACAGCCGTTTTCCTGAACTTTCCCACCAAGTAAACAAAATAATCAGACCAGACATCTTTCCAGCATGTAGCATATGTCTAATAAATCCTCCATCCTCTGAGATACTTATACGGAAGCTGAATGGAAAGATTTATGGAATAATATTAAATATTATATAATAATAATATAACAGTACTCTGCTGTGCATCACAGAGACGCTGAAAATATGAAGCAAGGAAATAAAAATCCTGATTATTGTTTAGATTTAGCTGTGTGTAAGATTTTCAACAGATGCTTCATGAAATATTTGCAATTATAAAGTTTTACAACTTTATTTTCTGCAAGTAATTACATTGTTCTGCACAAAATTTTAAAATAGTTTTGTAATGTTTTTAATTTCAATTTTGATGAAAAAAATGCCAACAACACTTTTTGGTTTGCAAACACTAAATAAATCCTGCAACAGCAGGTTTGTCTTTACACACCAGCATGTAAATACAGTATGCGAAAAAAAAAACAGATAGCGAATCCCAACATGAACATTAATGTCATAAAATGAAACGTATACGACACAGAAAGATGAAAATTTTATGATTTATCTGTTAAAGGTTGAATTTCAGAATGAAGTTCTTTCAAACACAGAGGGAATAAAATGTTGGACAGGACAGAAAGCTCATGGCTAAACTGTCAAAGTTAGTTTTAACAACCATCTAAAACGAGATCTTTAAAATAAAAACAATATTAAATAAAATGATTTCAGGCTTTAATCTGTGCAGAACTCTGAATGAAGCACAGTGTGTGTTCGGATGTAGTTACGCACCCGTTTCTGCAGCTTCAGCACAATCTGGGGGAACAAACGTCAACACAAAACCAGTTGAAAGCATGACTGCGTGTGTATATTTCATGTAGAAGTTACAGCACGATGCAGAAAATACGTTAAAAACAAACTAAACATTAAATTAAACCAGTAAAAGCTCAAAATAGAATAATATGAAAAACCAGTTTCCCGTTACCTTTCCCACTGTTTTAACCTCAAATCTGCTCAAAAACTCCAGTAAGCACTGGTCGCAGAGTGGATGTAACTGGTTCCAGTTGACTCCATCCAGGTTTTAGTTTCCAGGTGAAACTAAACCAGTCTGAAATGGGTCATACTGGTCCAGTTAGCTGCAGTAAACCATGTTTCCAGTAGGGTTAGTGGTGCAGACTGGGAGCAGAATTTCCTTTCAGCACGTAAATAATTCATCTATTTGGTTTCTTTTCAGTCCATCAAGCGGGAAGCTCCTCCCCCTTCGTCCTCCACCTATCAAGTCCACACCCGGGAGACCCCCACCTCCAGCCATCACCTCATCCTCCTCATCCAGCCAGATGGCTCCTCCCAGAGTTACTCCTACTCCTCCCATTTCTGGTAAAGCGTCTCCATCTCTGTCCTCTGTCTCAGCCAATCAGATGCAGGCACAGAGGGCAGCTAAAAAAGGCCCCCCTCTGCCACCGCGTCCTAAACCTGGACACCCTCTGTTCACCACGTACATGGTACCAACACACATGGTGAAACATGCTCTCCTTGATCTGGATGTAGATATTTTCTCATTTTATTTCTCTTTATTGATCAGAAACAGGAAGTCCTGATCGTCCTGGACGACCCAAGCCCCTCCCCCTCTGACCACCTCTCAGTAGAAGGGAAGGGTCAAACCATCATCCCTCCTCTCATCAACACATCACAGAATCTCCTGGACTCGGTCAGCCAACCAGATCCTGCCCAAAATGAAGACAACCAATCAAAACCTTCCTTGGGGGGTCTCAGCCTATCAGAATCCCAGGTTCTGATCCAGCAAATGAATTTTTTTTAGAGGATTAGAGAAGTTTCCTGCTCGGCTTTTAAAAAGACGCATAGCTAATACTCGCTTTCTTTAATGGCTCTTTTTATTCATTCTTCATACAGAAACTCCAGTTTTTTTCTTTTATTTTGTGTTTAACTGCTTAAATATTTACAAATAGTCTGAAAACGTCTGAGACCCGAGCTTATATCATGTATTAATACATGAAAAAAAAGTATTTACACCTTTTCACAGGACTAATTCAGCAGCTAGTTTTACAATCTGGTCGTCTGGTTTTTCAATCACCACATTTAAGACGTGATTTATTGAACCTGCGTGGTGGAGAAATGCAACTCGGGAGCTTTGACCAGTTCTGCGTAATAAAATCTGCACGTCGGAAATGAAAAACAAGTGTCAGAACTCCCAGAAATTATAATACATAGAAAGTAAAAGAGCAAAATATGATGCTTTAAACAGTAACTCAGCTAATAAACCAATAAAACAGCTGAAATATTCAGTGAAACAGAAGGAATTAGTTTGGATGAAGCAGGATGAGATGGAGGATTAACAGTGATGAATATGAACCTCAAAGAACCATCAATTACAATACAATCAAGGACTGTGAGGACAAAAGGGTAAAGACAA
>JBAMHX010000006.1:2090217-2100285 GCA_037177515.1 Pseudomugil tenellus | reverse complement strand
CTATTCTATTCTATTCTATTCTATTCTATTCTATTCTATTCTATTCTATTCTAGTCATTTAGCAGACGCTTTTATCCAAACTGACTTACAGTGTCTTACTCAATGACCCTTCAGCATGTAGTCAGGGAAAGTCTGTAATCGAAACCCCAAAATAGTTTCTCTTTGTGAGCATTTTCTGTATATTTAACCTGCCTGGTTCGGTAGGCTGTGGTGGTAATCCTTCTATTTGGCACATAGTGACTGTCTGTAGTGGTTATACTGAAAGTAGCTGACATTTCTTTTGCTTTTGGCCTTGATAAATGATTCGGGCCAGAAATATTCAGTGCAGCTATCTTTTTAAGAAAGGCGCAGATTTCCAGCAGAGAGATCAGAAGATATACAAGCTAAATGGTTTTCTTACCGTAGTTAAAGACTTTAAGTGAATTTGTTAGACTTTGAACGGAGCATAATCACTCATGTACGCTTTGTAGAAACATAATCAGTATTGTTTAAGGTCTTTATACAAACAGTAGTACTGCGGAGCTTCATGTAGCTAACAGGACCTACAACACGAGGACAGAAACCAACCGTCTGTCCTCATATTAGTAAGAAAACCCGACTACAAGGAGAAAAACTCTTTGTCCATCAATGGGGGCTTGAATCATTGACTGGAACACATTTGTGTTAACATTTTTATAAGACTGTGGCCTGATGTGTAGCATCCAGCTGAACTCCTTGTTCTGCTATTTTACCTCAACAACCAGCGTCTCAATAGTTTCGTGTCTTCAACAGAATAGAAAGTAAGAAGCCAAACCCAAGTTTATCTTCAACTTTCACACACTGATCTTTGGTAGTTTGACTTGTCAGCATGTTTGCACCAAAGATTAGACCAATTCCTAAATGGTTCCATCTATTAAAGAGGAGCAACCAGGAAACTGCAGAGCTGAACTCTGTGCTGGAGAGAAGGGAGGAGTTTGATTCATTCAGAGATAAAGTCACAGAAGCCAAACCCAGTTTTCTCTTCTTTACTTCCACACACGAATCTGATGCACCTCTGACAGGTTTTGCTCCTTGCTGAATGATGACTGCACCCATTCTTTAGTTTGCAGATCATCACAATGCAGAAACCATTAAATATTGACAGATGAATCCAGCTTCTGCTGAACCTGGACAGAAATGTCAACTATTTGCATCATATCAACATATATTAGTGCGGATACGAGTCAGAAACGCTGACATGGAGCAAGCTGATTGTCTGATTGAGATGACACCGAACGCTAGATGGCAGTGATGTGCTTTTGTTGCATCCTGAAGAAGCAGTCCAACAATTTGCCAGTCCCTTTTGGCGGGGTCCTGACAACAGGACAATCTCAGGAATTGGAAAGTGCACACGCAGTGCTTCTCTTTCCAGCTTTAAGAAAATACCAGACGAGTCCTCTTTAAATTCTGTCACTAACATTCTCAGTTTAAAAAGCACAGGTTATAAAAGCGGACACGTCTTACTCCTGCTTAGCTTGCAGGAAGATATGTCATTTAGTATAAGATTTATTAAAACAATTATTGCTATTTACTGTAGTTTTCTTGGATCCTTTTTAGACCCGACAAGCTGATCCTGTACAGTTTGCTTAGAAAGCTTTAAAAGTCGCACTTTTCTGTTGCTTTTTGTTTGTTTTAGATGTTTGACATGTAAACAATATTTCTGATGTATGAAATTGTTCTGGACACAATGCTGTAAACATGATGCCATGGCATTAGTTTTATTTCACAGTTGGATTAATCTTTTCTGAGTACAAATCAGACAAATTAGGTTTTTGTTTCCTTTGCCCTGATCGCAGCAAACATACAGGTTTCATATCAACACACATCAACATTAAAGATCATCATTAGCATGAAAACGTCCAGAAAATGCTCGTTTTGCTTCACAGCACCAGTTTTTCAAAAAAACTTAACTCAAATAACTTTGATACTTATTTAAATTTTTAGGACAATTAGAGGAAAGTTGAAATGATGAATTTTTACACAGCAGTTTTATAAAAAAATGTTGTGAAAACTTTAAATGTTTTTTATTAATTGCACATCAGCTTTGGAAAATCAGTTGATTTCACTTCAAGATTCTTTTTTATTAACTGCAATTTAAAAAAAAAAACAAACAAAAACAAGTTTTTGTCTGGAATGAAGCATGAAATGTGAGAAGTTTTAATGCATTGCATGTAATTAAAACACACACACAGAGACAGGGCCTAGCAAGCACAGCCACCCGAATCAAACTGATTCAGCTCTTTCTTATCTTGACACTCAGTTCTGTCCAGCTTTCAGCAACCGCTTAACAGCACGTCCGTAAAACAATATGATTCCAGCAGGACGCTTCTGGCTTTAAAAGGCAACTTTTCCATTTACAACCCCAGAAATATTTGCTGTCACTCCAAATGATAACTTTTCACTCAGGAGGCAGTTGTAGCCACACTCAGGGATTAAACAGTAAAAACGCACAAACTGCATATTTTCCGCTGCATTACAGGTTCAAACCACAAAATTCAGGTCCATTTCATGACATTAAACATCCAATTTAATTTTTCTGTAATAAGAAAAACAAAGCTATTTAGCGACTGGACGCCTTTGAGTCTCCTGCTGCATTCAAAGACTGTCGGCCATCTTATCTACCAGACTAAAGGCCCATTTATGCTCCTTCATGTACATAAATGTATCATACATTGTCACACTCATCTTTTAGGTTGCTAATGGTTGCTGAATCAGTTAATTCACTAGCTTTAACACAGGTTGTTAGCGGTAACACACCACTATAAAGCTGCTTACAGCCATCCAAAATAACCAGAAAAGTTTTTGCTGTTCTCAACTTCAGCTGCATGTTTGTCCTGTGCTTTTAATTTGGTAGTTTCTGCGTTATGTTCTCATTCCTCATAATCTCTGCTTTGTTCTATTCGCTAGTCAGCCAATTAGACACAACACCCCTGGTAGGCTATCACATCGTTTTCTGAGTTAATTGAGAGACCGCTTACCCTATTTTTAACACACCAAACTACACAGGCATAGCGTTTGACTAAACTGTCCATGAGTCTGTGTATCTTCTGCGTTGGCCATAAATGGGCCTTAAAATGCATTTTTTGCACTATAAAGTTAAACACAAATTTTTGCATGATCCATTTTTGATTCTTTCTTTAATGCTCAGATTTCCCGATGCTCCTGAATGAACTGCTTAACAGCTCATTCAAACAATAAAACATATGAGTGACTTATTCTGAGTTATGGTTTTGTCCTTTCTCATTGCCAGTTGACATTATATGACAATAAAGGCAGGAAATGTGTTGAAATGAATTGAGGGTAAAGTCTGAATGCAGACAGACCAACGTGACGCTTAAATGGTTAAAACTAACACGTGCACGTTACTCTAGGTGGACTTCAACCAATGCAGCGCAGTGACATAAATGGAAATGAACTGAGTGAGACTCCACCCTCTTGCTGACCCGGGCAGCTGCAGCGCGAACACTAACAGAAGGCTCCTCCTGGTTTGGTTTAAAGCAAAGACAACAGAATTAAGACCACTGGGTTCAGAGCAGGCATAGAAGGTCAAAGGCCGAGATGCTGATGAAGAGTCTGCTGCTGCTGGATGCTAATTATACGCCTGTCATCACAATACTGTCATAATCTGCAGGAAAATAAACAAGTAAACTCTCTAATACAGTTTCAGTCAAACTGTAAAGCTTAAAGAAAAACGCAGGCATCCTGTTCTGTCCCGAGTGGACACCAGAGGACGGTACTCAGCTTGTACTGGTTTGGTGCTAAATCATTTTCCTGGTTGGTGAATATGTACTGCAAATGCTTTTATTACTTTACACCTTTAATCTTTAATCACATATGACATCAGAAGTTTGTCAACCATAAACTGCAGATAAATGTTCGGTACGCCTGACACTCGTGCAGAACTCAACGTTCATTACACTGAAAAATCTCCAGTCTATCAGGACCAACACAAAGATAAACAACGGTTTATGCTCATATTTGCTTATGGGTACATGTTAGAGTGGTCAATACACCTAACACGCATGTTTTTGGGTGGTGAAAGGGAGTCAGAGTACCTGCAGATTCATTTATTCTAATTATCAGCAATACTGACAAACACGTGCATGACTTCCCGTGAGAACATAGCAAGCAATGAAAGACATCTAATGAAAAGTACTGAATCTGGAATTAAGATTCAAAATATGATTTCAGATCTTCTGTGGAAATCTGTGCTGTGCAAATTTAATATGTTAAACTGTAGGGAAAAAATACTGTTTTTGGTAAATATCGGTTTATCGGCAATAACTGTATTAATATCGTATATCGTATCGGCCAAAGTTTTCATATCGGTGCATCTCTGGAGAAAACAAAGATTATTTAGTGAGACAGGTAGTAAAAACGTGTCTTTTTGCATATGTCTGATCTAAAGCGTCAGCAAACTCTCCATCAGCAGCTCCAGCAAAGGCCATGGAAAGGTTATAATCACCGCATCAGGTCAACAAGTTCACCCAGATGACAAATGACTTCTTTTCAAGTGTTTTTTTTCCTTCCCTTGATTCAGACATATTAAATAACACTCAAGCATCTTTTTCCTTAAGTTAAAACTTCACACTCACTTTTCCTTCATCATTCAGACTCTTCATCACCACTAACATGGACAGACAGCATGATGGGTGTGCGGATGGAACGATGTGATTGGTTGACGTCACGTTTCACAGACACATGAACACATAAAGAAAGAGATCCATCTCTGTTTTTACCAGAAAACTCTTTCATTCCAGATCAACATCCTCAGAGACATTTAATCTCTTTTCTGCTTATTTTCTTCTTAATGTTAAAAATGAATCTGCGTCTAATCTAAAATATTTCTAATCACATCGGCAGTTTTTCTTCAGGGTGCCGACTCCACATGTCTGTGATGAGATTGCGTCTTTTGGTGGTAATACTACTTATTTATCAAGCTGCTACTGTTTCCCTACATCACAACAGACACACACTGACAGACTGGATGATATTTACAGTATTTACAGCATTTTTTATTCTGTGGAAACTGAGGAGAGGCAAGGAGCTCAGGTTTTCCGGCCCTTCGCTTCAGTGGTACGGCAGGTAGAAACCTCCAGAAGGTTTAGAAACAGTCTCTGAAAATATGCGGCTTAGGATGGATGGAGATGTGGATTGTTCTCAATCTCAAAGTCTCTTTTTATTCTTTTCATTGAGAATATTTTCATTTAGAAATAAAAATCCACCTGTTTTCCTGTTTCCACGTTGCTAAACATGCAAAAAATAAAGTAAAAATGGGATCAATTTTCCCAAAGTCCTATTCTCGCTTTGGGAAAATGCACAAAGTGAAAACAGAGAGCTGTAGCTGCAGATACGGTTTGTGTTCGTTGGGTTGAGCCTGCAGTGAAATGGCTCAGATTTAGGAACATTACGAGGGAATAATCAGCAGCGTAAACAGGCACAGTGCTCAGACGTCTCCTCGGCTTTCTGGACCACAAGTACAACAGATGAGAAACATCCTGAAGGCCAACGGAAGGAGAGCTAGAGGGCAAAGGCAGAAAAAATGGGACGTTTCCCAGAATAAATGGAAGACATCCTCGTTGCCTGGGCGATGGGATTATATGATCCCAGAAGCAGGTCCTTTCTGAATGTTCGAGTATCAGCACGGGGGTACAGGACGGACCCCTCACAGGAAAATGATCAAGCAGCACCTTCATGTTTTTCCCATGACGATGTGGTGTGCATGTCCTTCATTAGTTTTAAATGAATCCATGATTTCATGCTCCTCGGTAGCAGCAGAGACGGATAACCAGAAAAACACCAAGCGTGAGATGAGGAGCCCTGTTCTGTTTGAGGTTCAGAAACATGACATGTATAAAAACCAGAGAGGAGTTATTTCCAGAGAAGAAGAAGTTTGGGGTTTGCTTCTAGGTCCGGCTGGAGGGAAATTGTCTGTTTCCTGTCCATGAAAGGGGACGCTTCAGCTCCCAGACCACATCGGGACGTGTTTCATACTGCATTCACGTTATTCTGTTTAGTTTCTCAGACAAAAAAGCAATCTAGACCAGTTTAATGTGGTTTCCAGTTGGTTTACTGGTCTGGATCTAATCAAACTGGTCTGAGGGACAGATTTGTGATTGGTTTTCTCTGTTGACCTGCTGTTGTCCTGCAGCTTTTAGATGTTTCCCTCCTGCAACACACCTGATCAAAACAAAATGTAGCAGCAGCCCCATGGTGGGCCATTACTCCCAGTTAAGCATGTCCCAGCAGGGAGACATCTGCAGGACACAAAAGAGGTCCGGACTGGGTGTTAAAAACATGAAACTGAAGCATGTAAATGTTTTATAGATATTTCTTTAAGGGACTTCTTACGTGTCTCTGATGGAGGTTTGGGCTGCAAACTGTCCTGTAAAAGTAAAAGGACGAGTTTTAGAGCAAACTGGAGGCAATTACTTTGGTCTCAACAAGAGAAGTGGGCTCTAATAGATCCAAGTGAATGTTTTTAGATGTTTTTATCATGTTTATTAGGGGGGGGAAAAGACTGTAAAATTTGTTTTTCTAGATAAATTTCTGTAAAAGTTGCAAAACCTCCAACCATGTTTCTGTCCTCTTCTAGATCGGACCGTTTTATATTCTAAATGGGATGCTCCCCGAACAGGAAGTGAGCAAACTGGAGAAACCTTCCAGCTTTCCTGTGTGCTTTAGACCAGTGGGGAGGGAACTTGTTTGGTTTCCAGTAGGGGAGATTCTGGTTCCAGTGTGTCTCCGCTGGTCTGGTCCTCAGTGCTGCTCACAGTATTGGACTCTGGCGGAGCCTCATCCTGCAAAAAAACCTCGATAAGCGACAACGATCCCAACGCTTCTCGTCACCGCACATTTCAGCCCACATGTTCTTACCGTCACCCAGGGGTGTGACAGCACCTCCTCTGCTGTGAAGCGGGCATCCACATTCACCTGCAGCATCTGGCTGATCAGCATCTGGGGAGCAGGTCATGTGACTGCATGTTCATTTCACATTAAAGACATTTCCCAAAGAGAAAAGGATGTGTTTGTTCATTTCTTCACATTTTACACATATTAACGCCAATAAATCTTGACATTTATTTATTTTCTCTTCCTGATTCCTCATATTTTACCTTCTTTTCCGACCAAATTATCCTAGATGAAGAGTTACATTAAAAACAACATTAAATGCTTCATTTTTTATCTTTATCTGTAATCCTATCCAATGAAAATCACAAATTAGTGAACAAACGCGGAGAAGTTTGACAAATATGCAATAATACCTGCAGAAAATGTAGAAAAATTATTCAAATAGCTTTAAAAAAACATCTAAAATAACAAAAAAATAACTGGCAAACATGTGTTTAGTGTGGATGAAATGAGTGGGCGGTACCTTTGCTGGGAGGCTGATGGTGTCCCAGTCTGGAGATGGAAACTCCAGCTTCCCTCTGAGAATCTGATCAAACAGCTCCTCCTGCACGTTATTCTCACTGAGGAAGAATCCGGAAAAACATTTTAAGACAGAGTTCTGCTGCATTGGTGCCATTAAAACTAACAGCTAAATAAATGAGTGTTTGTCAGAAACGTTGCCTTCACTGACCTCCTGAAAGGAGGAAATCCACAGAGCAGGATGTAGGCGATCACCCCCGCTGCCCAGATGTCGACCTTCAGGCCATATCTGCACATGTACATGAACACAAGCGTGATTACAAGCAGCTTTTAACCAGAAATAATCAGATCTGTTCGTCAAAATGAAACAGATGAAAACAAAGCTGCTCTGAAAAACAGAGCAATGATAATCTAATGTGTGACCTAATGTGTAACCTGGATCCATTTCATTTATGAATAAACCTATGCTGTTGGAAGCGACGGCTAGGGGTAAATGCCTCCAATCCTCCTATTCCTCAATCCTTGAATAGACACAACACAATAATATGCACACGTTCAGTCACAAAGCTGCACCTGGTGTTGAAACTTTGAACAAGCCGGTATGACGTCAGGACAGGACGCATCCTGAGGTCATGATCTTTTATTTGCACTTTATTTGAGGTCAATGAGACAAATAGTTCCAGAGATATAGCCAAAAATCGGACTTTTGGTGCATGAAGCGCAACCTGGTGGGAAAACTATAAATCTGATCATTGTGAAATTCGACACAGATCCTCCTCTTTGGGACCTAAACAGGTATACTGAGTTTCAAAATCCATTTGTAAGAATTGATCGAGTTATCGCGCTCACACGAAGGATATCTGGCAGTGCCAGTCGGGGTGAAACCATAATATCCCGACTCTCCACATTCAGGGATATAATTACACTAAATCCAGGCAGGATTGCTAAAACATGTTCTATAAAGAGAGAGTGCACCTAAAAATGTCTTTATTTAAGGTGTAGACAATGTAGTTTAACTTAATTGTGATGAAACCCAATGATACTTTTATTAAATGTATTTGTAATTTTTATTTCTTTAAAAATCAGGATCTTGTGAGTGAAAAACTCCTACAGGATAAAACCGGGTTTAGTTTTCATGATGTAAAGCTAGACTTGGTGGCGGCTACTCGCCTTGCAGGGACAGAAACCACGTCCACTAACCGCTTGTACTGATGTGAGCTTGTTATCTGACACAGATCCACTGGTTTCAGACTTTTAGACTGGTTCAGAAACATGGCTGTAATGGGATGAAGGGTGTAAAAGTCAGAGCGGAGTTTATTCTTTCCCCACTGATCCTCATCTGGACACAGACAGCAGCTCAAACCGTATGAGCGGCGCTTCCTGCAGTGAGCAGGAGTGGTACAGTCCAGGCATACTGATCCGGGTCAGAACCATGTTGTTCTTCCACCACAGCGCTGAGCAGAAGCTTCCATCTGACCGCTCTGTTTGATTCTGCATCGCTTCCCATCTCGCTGAGCTGCTGTCTGTCACTCAGTATTTTTTGTCCACTCTTCACCCACTGTCTCCCCTTCTCTTTCTGTCTCTCACCCGGTCTCTGCGATGATCTCCGGGGCGACGTAAGTTGGCGTGCCGCAGACGGTGTACAGCGGTCCCTCTACCACAGTCGCCAAACCAAAGTCCCCCAGCTTCAGGGACTTGGTGCCATCTGGATACTCGCACACCTGCAGAGCAAAAAGCACAGAAACTTTCTGCTGTTTGTCTTTTATTTAAACTGGAGGAAAAACATCAAATATGTTTCATCACAAGACTCTTGCTTGTAATTTTAATTTTAACACTTTGGTCATAACATTAACAATATAAAGCTCATTACGTTTGGAACAAACCCAGAACATCTAGTGGACACAATGATCAATCATCAAGGTTTTTATTTTTAATAAACGCATCCAAAAGATAAACTTTCTGGATAATTAAAGCTAAAATATTTTAAATTTAATTAAAGTTATCCTTTTTGTCTTCAGTAAAACTTCTAAAGTTAATCGATCACCTGAATGCATGAATGTGTGTGTGTGTGTGTTTACCAGCAGGTTCTCCGGTTTGATGTCTCGGTGTACGATGTTCATCCGGTGCAGGTACTTGATGGCTCCGGCCAGGTTGAACACCATGGCGCTGGCGTCACGCTCGCTGTACTTTGTGGAGGAGGTGATGGCGTCAAACAGGTCGCCGCCCTGAAGGGACACGAAAACACACTCACTGGTCTCTTCATCAGATTTACATCTTCGGTTCCTTGGTGACCCAAATATGAAATCAGCCAATCACATTGCGGTATCTCAACACACTTAGTGATGTAGACATGATGAAGATGATGTGCTGAAGTTAGAGCTGAGCATCAGACTGATGGAAAAAAGGAGATTTAAGTCACTTTGAATGGTCTGAGCATCCATCCATCCATCCATCATTCTTTCTAACCATCCATCCATCCATCCATCCATCCATCCATCCATCCATCCATCCATCATTCTTTCTAACGATCCATCCATCCATCATTCTTTCTAACCATCCATCCATCCATCCATCATTCTTTCTAACAATCCATCCATCCATTCATCCATCCATCCATCCATCATTCTTTCTAACGATCCATCCATCCATCATTCTTTCTAACCATCCATCCATCCATCC
>JBAMHX010000006.1:2063846-2089862 GCA_037177515.1 Pseudomugil tenellus | reverse complement strand
CCATCCATCCATCCATCCATCCATCCATCCATCCATCCATCCATCCATCCATCCATCCATCCATCCATCCGTCCATCTCACCAACAGTCCAAACCTTTCAGTTTAGTTTTGTACCAGTTTAAAAGAACAAGAAGAGGAAGAGGAACCTTGACGAGCTCCATGACCAGGAAGAGCTGCGAAGGAGTTTCATCCACCTCGATGAGCTGGATGATGCTCGGATGTCGGACCCTCCTCAGGACGGCCACCTCATTTTCTATCAGGTGCTCCTGGAAACAGAGAGTGTGTGTAAACACACATCAGGATCTGCTTCCACATGATGATGATGATGCAGGCATCAAGAGAGAAACTGTTGGACATTTAATGATGTGATTGCCATAAATGTTGCTCAGAGGAAAAATGCTTATTTTAATGATTACAGTATTCCTGTGTACATTTCTGTGACATCATCTGCAGATATTTCATTATTAGTTTCATTGTCATCAGAATCTACATTGTCCTAATGCTACTTCACAGAATATATTTAGCAATGATGATTAAAAGTGCACATTTTTGGTTTAATGTTGCTTCTTTATGATCAAAATGCTGTGTTTCCTCTGTATTATATAACAAAACCTGGTTATTATCCATATTCTTTCCAACTCTTAATTTAAGATGACGATAGCAATCAATACTTAATCTATATTTTTTGACAGCTGAGGCAAATAAGATATAACATCAGCTATGCAGCACATTTTATGTTAGGTCCAAAAACACATGTTTGCACATGTAGTTCACATGTACATGTGTTTTTTCTGTACAGGAACTCTCAGATTCTCACATGTATCTGTAACCTCAACAAATCTGATTCAAAGTTTTTTCAGCGTTACCTTCCCGCAGCAGCGAGCTTTGTCGATAATCTTCAGAGCGTATTCCTTACCCGTTGACCTGTCAGTCAAAAGACAGAAAAAAAGAAATTGCATCACTGAACAACCTGAATATATATGCTAATATATTTATAGCCTGAAGCTACAAAAAGTTTCACATTATTAATGCTTTACTCCTTAAATTGATCTGATGCTTGAGGATTTTCTTAGCTGCAGTTTGAGGTCAAACATGAAGAAAGTTGCTTTCTCTCACACTCTGACAGAGTGTGAGATAAAAAGATAAAAAAGAGATGTGTAACACAGTAGGTGGTTCCTGTAATAGAGCAAGCCATGTTTCCTTTTGTCACTGTGATCTGAGAATAGCCAGCGTATCAGTAATTGGAAGGGAACAATAAAGGTCAATAAGTCTGAGGGGGGAAGGGCTATTAGAGACTTTAAAGGTGAGCAGTAAGATTATATAATCAATATGAAATCTAACTGCAGACCACCACAGGGAGGCAGGCAGAGAGGTGATGTTGTACTTCTGCAGGAGGAAGCCCTGACTGATAGTACGGTGAATTTCAGGTGTCAAGGTGAGATTAGACAAAATAAAGGACAATTATTTATTGGTTAGCGGTTAAAAAGAATTTACTTGATTTTATTAGATGGTCCTAAGTTGAAAAAAAAAAGTTTTACATCAAACTAAAATTTCTAAAGCTTGGGATTAAACAATGACAATGGTTTTACACTAAATTAAAAAATGTAAAATTACCACCTCACATTGTAAGCTTGAGGTTGAATTGGCAACTCACTGTTGAGTGGTGTTGTACAATATGAGAAATGCTTTATTATTCAACCTCCAACATTTAGGTGCTTAATCAATTTCAGGCTCAAGTTGTTCTCAAACTATTTCAGCATTATACCCCATGTAGGATCATTTTCAGCCCAAACCTCAAAGAGCTGCAATGAGGAGAATATAAACAACAAATGAAAACAGCAATAATACAATAACCGTAAACCACAATGAAATAAGAAATTAGCAATTAAAAATGTAAAAAAAAAAGGTTTTTATTGCTTTATTAAAAGAGTCCACTGACTGTGGTACCCGAAGGTGGTCCGGGAGGACGTTTCAGAGTTGGAGAGGAGCAGCTTCAAAGCCTTTTAGAAATTATTTTAGAAAACATTATCCAAAACCTTAAATATCTGAACAAAAATATTTATCATATCAAATAAAATGTTTCATATCACTCAATTTTATTTTTTGAAATAACATATTTTAACTTCATATAATAAAATATGTTATCTCATTGCATTTTTATTGCAATATTTTATATATTTACATATTTATATTTACTCATTTGCTCAATACAATGTACAGATCCAAGTGCATTACAAAACATTCAATCTCGGGGAAAAAGGAACTAAAATATCCAGTATTTCATATCACAATCAATGTAACTTGATGATATCTACGTTATTTTAAATAAACATATGAGTAATAAATATAACAAGTTATCCCCCTTTTCTCTTTTCTCCTGTACCAGCTGGAATGTTTCCAGGTATACTGAGGGGTACGTGTACACCCGTGTTAGAAATACCGGACAAGACCCCAACAGAGTGGATGTGCAGTAATGTGACAAGTTTCTTGATAGCAAACTCATGTAGCAATAATATACTAAAAACATGCAAATGTGTTCTGAAAAAAGCTGAAACTGTGACGACAGCTATTAAACTCAGCAATTATTACCCATCCCACACAGAAGACCTCTGGCATTTTCCAGGATTGAAATAAATAAATAAAATTGAAATAAATTGATTTGTCATGTAAAAACTCGTCTAAATCGCCAGACAGGTCGAGACATCTGGGAGCTGAACAGACAGACACGTCTATGATTCAAATATGAAATTTGTCTGATAACACACAAGGATCTATGAAACTGCATTGCTCAGCTTTTTCAGGTTTCTCCATTTGAACTTTCATCTCAACCTGTGAAAATACCCAAACGGTGTCTCATATCTTTACCCAGCAGCAGCCATTTTGCTTTCTTTCACCGGCAGTTTGTCCAACAGAGCTCTAAAATGTCCTGACTGGATACAAGTAACATGCGGTGAGGTGGAGCAGTTACCACCAAGAGGTGATGATACTTACCTCTCCACACACTCCTTCACCACTGCAAAGTTTCCGTCCCCAATTACTTTTCCGACTTTGTACTTGTCGTTGATGATGGAGGAAGAAACCGATCGATTTCCGTTCACTGCGAGGAAGAATCGGAGATGATAAGTCAGCTATTTTCCCAGCTTTGAACATGAATAGAGGAGCTGCAAGTGTGACACTGGAAGAACTTTAAAAAGCCACTGATGCTGAGCTTCTTCTGAAGCCGCCCGTCTTTATTTGTTGTTGACTTTTAAACCCCGGCAGCGCCTCAGAGGGCTTTTCAACATGGCTCATCCCACAGCGCTCAGAGATTTCAGCTCTCATTGCCACTTTTTGAAGAATCTTTTTAAAATTCACTTTGATATTCAGCTTAAAAATTCTGAAGCTGCGGAAAAAGTAGCTGTAACATTTCAGAGTCTTTAACACACAAACACACAGCTGACCTATGGATAAGAGCACACACACACACCTTCAGCTTCCTCTTCATCTGGCTGCTCTGCTTCTCCATTCACATCTGTGGACGAGGCCCGACGAGGAGACATCTGTAGAGAAAAACAGGAGTTTTTATTAGCAGAAGGAGAGATGACGGGATGAAAAGAAAGGGTGATGAAGAATATTCAGGTACTATTCTGGCAATATGAGTTTGTGTAGACTACAAAAAATACATGAAGCTAAAATCAGCATCCTTCACATCAGGTAAAACTGAAAAAACCTTGTATGCATGTTGGCTGGAGATACTGATGAGGAAAAATTGATCAAGATAACCAACATCATCACAATCCATGTAGCCAAAGACCTGGTTATGCTAGAGAAGGCATGGCCAGTTCTGGTGTTTGAAGGCTACCGTCCTGCAGGTTTTAGTTTTCTTCTTCAAAAGACCAAATTCATATTAAAGAGATTGTGCAAAACTTGTCAACAAGCTGTTAAAGAACCATTTTATTAGAATCTGGTGTGTTGGAGAAGAAAAGATCTTAAACCTGCAGGACAATGTGTAGAAATACATATTCAGGACAATTTGGAGGCTTTAATGGAATAGGATATTCTTGTTTCCAAACATTTTTCTTAGCTATTTTCCTTTAAATGGTTTTAAAAAGTTAAATAATCTGAAATGTGCTTATCATGGTAAATAGAAGATGTTCCTCAGTCTAAAGGCAATTTTAAGTGGGATAAATCTAGCTTGAAGATTTGTATTAGGTCAAAAGTTAACATGAAACCATCATCAGTCTGACCTTGTGGCTACGTCGGGTACCAGGACTGGTGGGGGACGGGCTGGATCTGCTCGACCTCCCAGCTGACTGGGATCCAGGAGCCTCATTCGCTGTTTGCAAGAGAATGGAGCGATTTGATTGGTTAACATTGAGCATACCTGTAAATCTGACTCAGGTGGAAAAACACATTGTTAAAGTTTTTACTTTGCTTTATGCTCAAATTATACTCAAATTTTACGGATTTTATTACCCCTAAAATGAATCAGTTATCCAGCTTAAGAAAACTCACATATTTACATTTAGAGTACTCTAAATTTCTTCCAGAAATAAGCTCCAAATTTTATTTTATTTGTCTGTATATTCATTATAAATGAAGGATAATTTATTACCTGATAGCCAGACTCACTAAATCCATCAAACTCTAAAGATTTAAAACTCAAGATGAAAGTGTCTACAGTAGAATAGTTAGTGGGTTTACACAGCTTGGACATGCTGTTACTGGAATCCATCAACACATCAATGTGTTTTTAGCCTAATGTGGTAATTAAATCCTGGTTAAATCAGGCAGCTGAGTGTGTCTGCAGGCGCAGGACATAAATTAGGTTTCTGTAAACTGGAGCTGTTAATGGGAAATGTCCAGGTTGTAGCTGTTAACCCAGCTGATCACTTCCCCCGAACAACCAGATGTTAGTAGTTTGAAGTGTGTTGTTATTTCTGCACACCTGGGCCAGGTGACTTTGTCCTGGAGAGGCCTTTGGGAGGAGTCCTTGAAGTGAAACTTGAGCTGCTGGGGGTCTTGTGAGTTTTCTGAGGGGGGGCTGAGCGAGGAGTTTTGGTCTTGCACTCTAATGTGAAATGAAGAGAAAAAGGTTAGTTTTTTTTCTAATTTAATTCTTACAAGAAATAACAACTTGATTTAGTTGTTTAAAGTCAAAACAAAAGAAATGTATGACAAAATAAGATTAATGCCATTGAATATGGACACAGCTTCATTTAAAAAAAATTAAATTAACTATTATTCAGGTTTTGTAAAATTTTTAAGGCTTTTAAGTAGTTATCTGTATGTAGGTAAATAAAGTAAAAAAGAAAACTAAATAAATAAAAAGGTTGATGAAGCAACCTCTTAACTTAAATAAGAAAAATAGTTATTTTATGTCCATTTGGAATTGTTTTACTTAAAGAATTAACTTATAGACTTAAGAATGGACTTATCTACAAAATTTCTCACTTTAATGTTGACTATTTCATCATCCATCCTGCATCCTAACTCTTTTCTGAGCTTTTTCCAGATAGTAAAAGTCTGTTTCAAGTTAATTCTTTTCTTTTCTCTTCTTCTGTACTTTTCTCTCTTTCGCTTTCCTTCATCCAAAAATGTCATCTTGAGTTTCTTTGATGAATAGCTGCACTTCCAAAACAGCTGATTTATCCATATCCAGATTTATTATACCATAGAGAAAAACGCAGTGTTTATGTGATGCTTTAGTCTCCAACACAAAGTTGAAAAGCCCAGTTTTTCAGCCTCTGTTGGTTGCTAGGCAACAATGGCTCCAGTATTCCACATAATGAAATGAAAAATACTTTATTTATCCATTTTCAGGAAAATTCAAATAAATAATAACAAATGTCACTGTACCATTAAAACGAGGCCTAAGATTTAAGGATGGAAATGCAATGCTGCGTTAAAGTAGCACTACATATGATTTTGACCTTTAACTCTGTGCCTTTCTGATTCTTTGTCATGACACGTTGACATTTATTGCATACATTCCTGGAATTATCATTGTCTCACAGTGTCTCAAGGTCAAGTTTTGCATTAATGCTCTGCATTGCAACTGTACATCAACACACCTGCTATTCTGAAAGGCAACCATGGCTGATTTAGCACAAAAATGCAAGAGGACATTATTGTAGGAAGAGAGGAAGTGACAATAGAAGAGATTAAGAGTCAGCATCAGAAAGACTTTTACTGACAGGAGAGAACTCAGAGAAGATACAGGACGCAAGACAGATCAGATCCTTAGAAAGTGTTCAGTTATGCTTTTTCAAGCAACACATTTTCAGGCTGCAGTTTTTATTCCCAATTTCTGCAGCAATTTTTTTTTTTTACTGCTATAAAGGACCAGAGAGTTGCCTATTTGTGCAAAAGTAAACCTCTAAATGTTGGCTCTGTCCACAACATTTCCAGTTACCTAATATTTTTGTTAATAGTTTCTTACTTATTTTATTTTTCCTTTTGTACTAAGTGTGTGCATTACAGTCCCCTGTTCTTGTTGTAAACACTTTAGAGACGGTTTATATGCAAAGCCATCAGGTGTCTGTTTTGTTTCCTACAAAAATACTCAATATATTGGTAGTTATTACATCACGAAAGAGTCTGATGTACTGCAAACGATTTATCAAAGTGTTTTTACCAGTGATTTGGTGCTTAAGCAATACTACTGCTCCAAGGTGGAGTTGACTGATATGCAAGTCAGATGGGGAGGAGGGATGCTAAGATTATTTTTTAAAAATGTGTTTGTGTTCAGTACCATTCACAAAAGCTGGTGTTTTCCCACTGTGTGTGAGCACAAAGTCGTCCTGGGCATACCGGAACTTCTCCGGACCGCACGCCAAGAACACGTCATCATCCCCGAAGAAATCCTGCAAACATGTCAACTACAGACAAAAACACACAAAGACCATTTAATTAGTTAAAACTTTAGGAGACACAGTGATGATCTACATGTGTGTGTGTGTGTGTGTGAGTGTTTGAGCTGTCAGACGCCAGATGGGAAATATTTCAATCAGGTCCCTGTTGGCAGCGCTTCAACAGGCTTCCAGACACAGAAACAAACACAACACGCTGTCTAAGAACTGTCTTGAGGATTAAATACAAATTGTTCATGAACATGTCCCAGATTTAAGCAGACAGACAGCATAGACAAATAAAGAGCCAAAGGAAAGAGGGATAAACAGAGGTGTGGGAGGATGGATTATACGGAAATCCATCAACTACAGATGAGGGCACATCAGGTAGTGACATAAATAAATCAGCAATTCTCAAATCTCTTTAAACCAATGTACCATGTGGCTAGCTAACCAGTCTTTTAGATCTCTTTTTCAATTTGTTGCTCAGCTTTTTAAACTGTTTTCATTTGTACAACAATATATAACACAACTATGACCATTTGATTTTTACTTAGCTAGCTACTTACAGGTCTGCATCATCATAGACGTCAGCTAACAAAATTCCCTGTTCTATCTGAATTAAATCAAACCAAAACATAACTGAAATAGGAATTAAACCTATTTTTATATGCAGCTGTCAACTGTCCTTGAAGTTACCATCAAGTAAAAGTAATCTCATGCTAATCCTGTTTCAGTAAAAGTTGTACAGTTAGCTTGTTATGCTAAAATACATGACCACTGGTGATAATAAACTTAGCACAAAATGGAAGGAAATGTGAGTCTATCTAATTTTTTACAGAAAAGTATTAGTGCTATTTGGGAAGAAAATAATTCTGACTTTCTTCTAACAATTTTGACTCACTCAAACTCTTCTTTAAATTTTGAGATTAAAGTCAGAATTCTTTTAGTGGACCTAATACTCTTCCCTATTTTTCTGTTATAACAAATTATATATAAGAAGGTACTTTTTCAGCTAGCTGTCAGCTAGCAAAATAATTCTAAAATTTCCAAGATGAAGGGAACACTTGATTAGATATTGGGAGTTATCTAGATCTCCAGTCAGGTCCAGGATTTTTTTAAAGGTTTTTTTGCTATGGGGAGAGGGATCAATTTGCCATTAGAACCTCTAATTCCACTCTCATCTAGTTTCCTAGTTGTAATCAAAATACATATGTGGGACGAGCAGCAAGGTGAGTATGTGGGTTGTGCCTGTGAAAAATGAGCTAAATCTCCGCCAAATCCAAACAGCTGATTCTCTCATGGAGCATAAGAAAGCTGACAATATCCATGCTAAACACAGCCAACAAAATGTTCTGTTTTCTGGGCATAAAGTTTACATATTACAGTGTCCAGAATTGTACTCGAAAACTGCTGAAGGCATATCACAGCGTCTAAAACAGAACCATATAAACAGTAAACAGCCGTAGATTGTTAAAAACCTCAACCAGGCAGGAACACGGCGCTTTACTGACTGTAAAGCAGTCTACTGGGGAATTTTAATGCTGTACTGTTGCTATGGAAACCCCAACTCCTAGCAATCCAGAGCTGCTCTGAACATTCCACTGCACAGCAGCTAGTTGTTGTCATGGGGGATGGCTGGTTGCTAGGCAACCACGCAGCAGCGTCAAAGTGAGCGAGTGAGAGACGGAGTTTCGGTGCAGCACAAACTGAAGAACGCAGACAAACACAAACACACTTCAGCCTTGATTCATTCAGTCAGTAACAGAAAGTTTCTCTTCTAAAACTCTGTAAACTAGACGTCTCTGTGACTAATTCTAGCTCTCACTGAACGACTGGTCTATATATAACACTGTAGGAGACAAAACAGCCAGAGGAAGGCTAAAGAAGAGGAGTATCTGCAGTGCTTTTCAACATAAAGGATAAGATCTGAAGGACTTCAAACTCTGAGCAGGTAGTTTTCACCCTGTCTTTCAGACATATTTGTTTACTTGTTCAGTTTTCCTTTAAAATAATTCATTTTATTGGTAGAATTTAATAATATTGGAATAATGAGTTTTTCACTCCACCCATATGAGTTTCACTCCACCCACCTCCTCCTATGATCAGCTTGTAATTAAAAGGGAAATAAATGACTGACTCTTTAGTCCGGATTCATTTACTGTTCCAATTTAATCCTTAAAACAAGATTGAAAAAACTAAAAATATATATTTTTCCTTTTTGTCTTTTTTTACGCCAAACTAAAATGATAAAAGAGATTAAACTATTATCATTTTTCAGAACTTAAAAACACACCTCCCTGAATTTAAGATAATTAATTTACTTAAAGTACATGTGAAACAAACCATCTGTACCGCTTTCAAGGTTTACAGGTACTTGGATCTTATCCCGGCATTCTTTGGCCGAGAGCCGGGCTCTTTGATTTAATAATAATAATAAAAAGAAAAAATCTGAAAATCTGTGTTTGGTTTTAAAATCAATTATTGTTGATTTTACATACTGTAGTTTAAAAGCCGGATTACTTTTACAAGGCAGAACTAGAAGGATTTCTCTTCTGCAACACAACTAAACATACAGGCAAATACTGTGAAAATACCTCTTCACTACACAAAGGTTCCTTTTTTTGTTCAGGTGGGACATTTTGACGAAGGTGTGGGAAGATTTCTCTCTGAGATAATTAACTTCTCAGTATTTGCTTTTTAAAATATTCCCATTCAGATGTTAGGATGTAAACATGCAGGCAGTTTGGATAAAATGTTGATTCTTATGACAAATAACCCTCTTTGTTCTGATCAAAGCAGATGCTGCAGCAACATCTAAAGAAAATGATGCAATGCTCTACCTGATGCTTATTGTGCGCTGCATGTGTGCATAAATCTAACATGTGAACACATAAATAGCTTGAGGATAAATCTGAGCAGTTCATTACAAGCAGTTTCCCTCAGTCACACCAACAAGCTCTGCTTTTCCTCTGCTGTCCAAACACACATATCTGTGTGTGTGGTAAAAATAGTCCTGTCAGTGTGTGTGCATGTGAGTGATAAGTTTAAGTCCTGAACACAATACAAGCGCTGCGGAGAGGATCAGCTCATGTTCAGTCTGTTTCATGGCTTCAGCTGACGACTGCACTTCCACAGCTTTAAAGCAGCAGCTTAAAACTGGAGCTAAACTCACGGGACACACAGTTAATACTCAAAAACACACCAAAAACACTCTGAAAGTGAAAGGTCGTAATATTTAACACTATCCAGAAGTAATTTTTTAAAGTTCTGTAATTTATTAGTAAATTTTATGATATGTCTCAAATTTTCTGGATTAACGTTTGAGTGAAAATGTTTAATCTTTCTTACTAAAAGAATAAAATATGTAATAAATATATTTACCAAACTTGAAGTATTCTTACGAGGTAATTTTAAGAACATGGTGTCAAAATGTCCAATTTGGAGACGTAGACTGAATCATCTGGACTAAATTCTTTCATTTTGTTTTCTTTGTTGGACTTTGCAGAGATAATATTCATATATTTAATTTAATTCTGAAAGAGGTTAAAAGATACAGATGCATCATTTCAAAAGGATAATTTTTATTAATTATCCTTAAAGTCTTTCCTTTTCCTTTTTCCATTTTTTTCCATTTGTGCCATTTTCATTTGTTCTTCGTTAGCAACACATTTACTGATATCTCAACCAAATGCCTTAAGCGTTTTTTTTTTTTTTTTTTACTTTGACTAAATAGATCTAGTGGTAGAAATATGATCATTTTATCATCTATGTTTTTAAAACTCAGGGTTCCAATTAATAAAATTTGATTTGATTCATTCACTTGGAAGACAACTGCAAGTAAAAAAATTGATGATGTGATCTTGATGTTAACAGAGTAAAGACTAAAACTGCATTATTCATTAAATAATTTCCTTTGTGGGGACTTGTTAGAACCAGTTCCTTCACCGCCGCTTCTCTGCATCTATAAAAAGCGCAGCAATAATAGAATCCTTTGCAGCAAAGACGAAACACCTTAAAAGGAAGTTCTTCCATATAAATCTGATATAACGAGTAGCTGCAATGATTTATATTCGAATGAGGTCCAAACAGTGTTTCACATCTCCACTGAGGTCTATAAACTGGGAACAATGGTCCAACGAGCATCCCAGTGCTAATGACTGGCACCTAACAGCCATCATCTTCCGGCTCCTGTGAAATAATGCTGGTTTTGTCTAAACACCAGTCCATCTCTGGGATATGCACATGACGGGCACCAGTACAAACTATAGAAAAGCAATTACAAAACTGGACCGAGATGGATAATATGGTTTTACTGGAGAAGACGTCCCATCCTCTGCATGCCTGATGCTAATAATAATATTCATCCCATCCATATCCATGTTTCTCTATTCATCATGTTGCTTAATGTAAAACTTCAAATGCAACATTGTAGGAATTTCATTGAAGATACTTTTCACTTGAACACCATGTGTTTCCATATTTTTTAAATGGATTTACCATAGATGTTACACTAAACCTTACAAATGATCGCTCTGCCCAGTGCAGGAGAAATAAAGTTTTCATTGAATATTCTAATGGACTTAGAGGAGGTGGAGGAAACATGGACGTCTGGGAAACTTGTTTCATTCACTTCCTTTATTTTAATTTACTGACTCGGACTGTTTTGGCTACATTGGGGTCTTACATGGTTAAACATTAGAAGGGATTATAATCAGACATTGTGGTGTTTAAATTATGCAGTGTTGGTTCAAAGGGCCTAAAACAATGTTCCCCACCCTTTTACACCACCAGCAGATTGGTTCGTACATCTACAGCATGATGGATCCATGTTCTCATGATGTGTCCAGCTCCTACATCTGCATGTGGAGATGAAATGGAGACTCATCAGACCAGTTTGTCCAGTTCTGTGTGAATTGTACCATCAGTTTCCTGTTCTTAGCTGCAGGACTAGAACCCAGTGTGTTCTCCTGCTGCTGGAGAACATCTGCGTCCAGGCTGGACGTCCTGTTTGTTCAGAGATGATGTTCTGCTTATATCCCTGTTTCCATCAAGGAGTGTGACTCATGGTGGGATGGATGGGGGTGGTTGATCTCTGATGTTTTCCCACTTCCAGTCCAAACCCCTACCTGGTAGACACTGTATAGGTTTGATAAAGACTTATGCTTCAGCTACGTACTAGCATGACATATAGGAGGTGAGACGCCTTCCTCCAGTTGGAATGAAGAGCTTGAGACATAAACATTCGGCAGTTTGGGTTCTGTCTTCTTCATATGCGGCTTTAAACAAGATAAGCTGAACAGGAAGCGATGATTCTTCCCATCAATATGTTACGATGTCTCAAGCGCTGCCTTTTTGGGTTGGATGGGGTCCTGATATCATTCCTAGTTTTTATCTGTGAAAACACATAAAAACTTGCAAACCAACCCGTTTCTTACAGATCCAAACCTGTTTGGTGGAAATGGATTCAACTGCTGCTTTTCTATCCAATCCAACCAGTCTGCCCATTCTGACACCAACAAGACATTCTGGTCCAGATACCTGCTTCGGACCATCTCCGTAAATCCAAAAGTCATGTTCAAAATCCCTTAAATTCCTGTTTTTCCTCATCCTGATGCTCAGATTGAACTTCATTATGTCTGGCGAGCTGCTGCTCTGTGATTCGCTGATTAACAGGCCGCTGAGCAGGCGGTTCTGATACAGCAGCCACTGAGAGCAGATGCCAAAATAAAAACAGTGCAAAGCTCTGATGTCCTGCTGGACTTTGAACACACCGCTCAGAGGTCTGTCAGTGTTGGTTGATCTCAACCGTTGCTCCCGTCCAGGCCTCCCAGTGGTCCCATTTGGCCATTTCCAGAGTCTGAGCAGGGTGTGATGATTGTCGTCCCCTGTGGGTTCAGAGCTGAAGGCCTTCTGTGTTCTATTAAAAATAAAAATGATTTGACTCGAACGGTGAGCAGAGCTACACTACCGGGTCCATCATTTCCTCTCCACACTTACGGCCTCAGGCCCAAATAAAAAGGCGGAATATGACTCGGTGTGAGTGTTGACGGGCTGTGATTGCTTCTCTTCGTTCTGCAATCAGGAAGCAGGAGAGTGACGGATGGAAACGCAGAGTAAACTGCTTCCTCTTCGCGCTGCTTCACTTATCTGACTCCATTAAATGCTGTAATGGCTACATCGCAAGGTCGCCTTAAAGGAACGTCTAACTCAGGCAGGTACTTTGATTTTTCATGATTGGCTTTGGGGAAATTGAACCTTTTACCCCCCGTAATCAATAAAAGTGGAGGTAATGTCAGCATGATGGGATTAAACTCTTCCCTGATGTTAGAAGCTCTCCATCTGAAGAGACTTTGTTCAGACATTTATCTCTTCGTTACCTTGTGTTTCATCTAAAAATGTTGCTGCTGATTTCTTTAAGTCTTTATATTTATGCAGAAAAAGCCAAAAACCCATCTCACCTGTTTCCCATCCAGCGTGTAGAGCCTCTTCACCGCTCCGGAGTCCAGCTTGATGGCCTCCGTGATGTCGGCCAGCACTTGTTCGAAGGAGTGAGCGGTCTTCTTGTTCAGCAGGATCCTCACGGCTTTGCGAGGCTTCACGCCGCTGCGGATCACCGTCACCAGCTTGGGTTTGATGAAGTCTTTGCTCTCTCTGCCCTCGCGGCCATCTGGGCGGTCTTTAGAGGAAACTGGGGCACTGGTTGACACCCCAGTGGACGCTGTTGAGGTCCGGCTGGACCCAGCGGTCCCAGAGCTGGCGCCTGGCTTCCAGCTTGGGACAGAGATCTTGGTGTAGTCGACCTTCCTGTAAGGCTCATTGGAGGCGCAAACGTAGCATTCACCTGAAAAAAATACACAAACACAGATTTATGAGACAAAATATTACAAATTAGAATTTTTTGTGTTTTTATGCTACAAAAGCAAGAAAAATACTGAAAAGTTTCATATGTTTGTGTTATGTAAAGGTTAAAAGGTTAATGAGGAATGTCAAATGAAATGAAAATATCTGGTCACTTATCTGGATTTTTATCATCCATAAATAAAAATAATAAAAATAAGGCAGAACGGGACTTCCAGCTGCTTCATATCCAGATGTTTTGCTATGAAGTTGGATTATCAAAGTCTGGATCAAGCGTTCAGGAGCCAGGACATCCTGAGGAGACGTTTGCCACCAGAACAAGACAATAATGGACCACACTAGAGTATTTACCAGTGGGAAGCTGCTATACCAGTATTCCCATTTAAGCCTGCTATCAAGCCATTTTTAACCTAATTATGTTTTGCATCTAACGGCATCAACGGCCTTGTTTCTCATTATCTTTGAACGCATCCATGCAGGTCTGAAGCAGATGGGCAAATACTGGTGTTGTTTGCACATCCAGTAATACTCCAGTGAAGACAAACTGCTGGGATACTAAACGATGCATATTGTATGGAAACATAATCACCATGTTACTGTGTTCTGACTGTTAGTTGTTATATATTTGTTTGCATTTGTTCTCAAAAACAAAGCAATAAAATAAGTTTTTAATATTAAATTTGCTCAGTTTATTACAATTAAATGATAATAAATGTTACTAGAACTAGTATGAAAGACATTCAGTAGACGCTCATGCATTTCAGAAGAAGCTTTATCATTTATTACAAACAAAAATGGTTCATTAATAGCAGAATAGAGCTGATAATAAAAACTGCTTCCAAGAAATGAAGCTGACGTTATTAAAGTTCTTGTTTTTTCCTTATCACAGATAGAAAATATGAAGATTTTGCCCACATGAGCCAAATATGACAACATGGTTTTCTGCCAGAGCCGCTCCAACACGCAAAAGCTTCAACTGCAAAACAAGCCCAGTGATATCAGGCAACAACACAACTCTTTGCCATTCTGTCTCTTGTAACCTGGAGCTGTTGTGGGTCCAATCTGACCCCCCCACACACACACCCAGTCACCTTGCTGTTTCGGAGATACTCTGACCCAGTTACTAAAATAAAGTCACCTTGCATCCAGCAGCAGATGGCTCGTATATCTCTGGTCCTGACCGATGCAGCTGCAGCATTTGATCAATGTTAACATCATCATCTGTAAGTTTGTCACCATCCTGAAGTTGTCCAGAACCAGAACCAGGCCGTGTGCATGTCAGTGCTTATTCCCAATGCAGAAATTAGATTTTACTGGCCAATATCAGACATGGAGACGTCTTCCCTACCACATGGGTTTCGCTTCATTCATTCTCCATTCGGTACTGAAGTGCAGAATCATTTACTATAATATTTAGGACTTAAAATGTGTCAGAAAATAGGGCTGGGTATGGATTCAGATTTCAAGAATCGATTAAATTTAGAATCAATTTTCATGATTCAATCCGATCTGTCCTGATCAGATTTAAAATTTGTTCAGTGTTATTTAAATATTTATATTTATTTTTTTTTGTTAAATTGTTTGTATATATAGTTCCGAAGCATATTAAGACTAGGTTTATATTGGCATGCAACAATAAAATTAATGAAATGAAGAAGTTAAAGATGACTTATGTGGTTTGTACATATGAGGAGATTCATGTCTTAGTCTATGTAGTCTGTTGTCACACTAATGCGTGAATAAAAGGTCAAAGTTCAGCAAGGAAAATGTATTAAATCGATCTTTAGGAATTGATATGAGAATCGATTCAGAGTTGATTAATTGATCTTTTGAACACAGCCCTATCAGAAAACATGATAAAAACATGAATATATGTAAAAATGATGCACCGGGTAAAGATCTGACCCTGCATGTACCGCAGGATACAACCACTTCCTGTTTTACCTTATATGGTCTAAAAATAGCTTTCATCCCTCCGTCTATCACCACAGCTCACGTTTTAAATCACATACTCACTCATCGGCACCTGCAGCGCTCTAAAAAACACACCTTTATGTCTCTGTGTATTTTGTGTTCACACAACGTTTCTCTGCAGGCAGTGTGTGTGTGTGTGTGTGTGTGTGTGACCTTGTCTCTCCACGTGCTGACTTTCACTATGCGATGCAAAGCAGCTGAGCAGTTCTGCTCCGGGTTATTAGTCAAATACCTCAGTGGCTGAACACAAAATCGCCTTCAGTGTTGTTTGTCTGGACGGTTTTGTGGTGAGGATGGCTGCGGATGATATAACAGCTTGACAAGTTAACATTCTGATGGCCTCATCAGCCTGAAATCGTTGTAGTTTGGATGGTTTTGTTGTCGTTCATGTCGCGTCTACATCTAATCATTCTGCATGTCTGGAACTGGCTGTTTGTTGGCCAGAGTTAAGCTTTTCCATGTTCAGTTACCTTTCAGCCAATCAGCGTTGGATCAATACTCCATTAGCTCTGCAGGCTCTGCTGTGTTAGTCATTTGGATGAATACATGTCTGTTAATTTGCAATGAAAACTTACCCAGAATGCTTCAGTCTGAGGGTGCTAAGGGTTATGTGGCTGGATACACATGTGAGAAATGGTTCATTGAGGTTCAGATGTTTGCACAGTGTAGCTAGACGAAAGCTTGTTATTAGCTTTTTGTTGCACATGGGGAATGTGTTTTGTTTTTTCCTTTTGGTTTTTGCTCTGGGACGAGAAGACAATACGTTTGTCTGTAAGAACATTTACTCAGGAACGAGCACAATAAAAAGCAAGAAAGATAACAATAAAAAACTTTAACAAACAGATTGAACTCATACTTCTAACATTCACAAAAAGGTAAGATGAGTACAGATTATATTAAATATATTAATATAAAACATATGTTGGTTCTTTCCAAATGCAATATACACACATTTATACTAAATCAGAATAAAAGAGTAAAACAAAGGAGCAGTTAACAGACACAGTGATCAGAGAACATTTATTTTAAGAGTTTGTAAAAGAGGGAAATGAAATGAATGAGGTGAGTTTGTGCGATGGACCGGTGACCTGTACAGGTGTACCTGCCTCTCGCTGCTAATTAATGGGATAGTTTCCAGCTCCCCCGCCACCCTGAACTGGATTAATCCGTACAGAAAGGGAATGAATGAACAAACGAGCAGAGATTTAGATTCGGTCACAAGAAGCTGCAAATTGAAATGCAAAGCAGTCAAAGGATGTGCAGGATAAGCGAACGCAGCTGCTGGAGCGCTTCTTCCCACCGTTGTTATGTTTAATGAGCAGCAGCATTCGTAATGAAGCAGATGACAGCATGGTAGATACCATTCAGCTTAATGGGGAGACTCTTAGCAGCACTTCTATGCATAATATAACCACAATCAATAATTTGCTAATTGACATTTTAACCAACAACTAATTTGCAGGTGTTGATGTGCAACATCTGGTTTTTTCAGATTCCTTCTCAACATGGGAAGGTTTTTAATTAAAATGGGAAAACGTTGTCTATTAGCACAACAAAGTAACAACAAGCAAGTTTTAGTGATTGTGCGGTTCATGTGGCCCGTACAGCTTCAAGATTTAATGTGTGGCTCATGCGGCAGCTAATGATTAATGAAAATGTAGTTTTCAAACATTCACTTCAAAAGACAGTTTTGGATCTTATGTGGTCTGTTAGCTTCAGAGCATTGTGGCCAAAGATATATTTTAAGCTTTAATAAGCCACGATGAGTAAATCAGCAATATTGGGAGAGTAGAATTAGACAGATATCACAATTTAAGGAAAGTATAAGTAAAAAAATATTTGATTTCAGGTAGAATATAACAATGATGTACAAACAAAATATGAAGTTGTTCATTGCACATAAGAGCACAGACATCCCACTTGCTGTAATCCCACCCTGTTGCGGATTAAACTTCTCATGAAGTATAAATGAACCAGACCAAAAATAACTTTTTTCTTCTTTTTGCCACCTCAAGAGCAAAAAAAAAAAACTTCTTTCTTCTGGTGAAAGATGTAACTTGATGCTTTAGATGATCGAGACAGAAAAAATTAAAACAGACAGCAAACAGCCTCCTGCTTGTGCTCCTCAAACTGGGGGTTTTGAGTTCAATTCAAATGGTTGTATGATATAAAATATAAAACCTACATTTATCAAATAAATGTGGGATTTTACTGTAGAGTCAGAATTAAACAATTAATGTGCAGATAGAATGAGAAACTTCTTAATTTCAATACATAAAACATAATAAACATAACATGAACAGTTATAACATTTGGGACTATCTCCAGGACAGAAGCTGATTTTGGGCATTCAGGTGTCTAGTCACTCAAGTGAACCACCAAAAACCACTCTATCCTCCTTCATCCAAGAATACATGTACCCTGTGAAAGTACACAGTGTATTCAACAGTACCATTCCAGTGACAAATCATATATAACCCAACAGTACGATTAGTGTGTACCTTAAATATCTACATTACAGGCATATTTTATCTTTATCACCCCCTCCCCCTGTCTGTAACGGCTTATCATTAATTAAGAAGTTAAAAAAAGTTACGTTTTAGTGAAATCTGGCATCCTTAAGCACTCCATGACCTGTTTATGAGACAAGGTTGTGCACGCCACATTCCTAAGTCTGCTATCTAGTGATGGAAAGTGGTAAAAGCTTCAATGTCTCTACTTTGGCACCTAAAGGGTTAATCCTCGTTGTTGGCTTTTAGGATTTCTGGTAAAACTGGTATCATAACTCACTACAACAGCCTCAGCGACCCCATAAAAAATCTCAGTTATAAATACTATACAGATAAATGACACTTTCAGCAGGACATGTTTATCAATCATCTGAACGTAGCGGCATTAGCAGCCGCTCACTCAACTGTACGCCATGTTTTTTTCCCATGTTGGATCGAAACTGTACAGAATTTAATAAATTACAAGTTTCCCTCTTTGGCTTCTCAGATGAGATCCGTCATGCTCCGCTCTGCGCGTTAAGTGCTTCAAAGTGAAGCGTCTGTCTTTTAGCGCATCTCCGGCTGAACGGCTTCCTGCCCCTAAAGCTCATTAGTGGACATCGTAAACATCAATATTGATGAAGAAGTGATGCTACTCAGCTACTACTCAGTTTCTCTCTCAGTCACTTTAGTCAGGGGAAGGATGAGACATTACAAATGTTATTAAACCATCCAAAATGCATTCAATGCACTTGAATCTGGATGTGGAACATCATCAAGCCATTTGCCATACTCGCATGTCATGTGTTAAATATCTCTTGTTTCTTTAAGAGATGTTTGCTGGGACCAAACTTTAAGCCTGTGTGATTATTGGCTAAACAATGCTGGGAAATGTTTGTCTCATTACTGCAACCTGAATACAAACCGGTAAGAAGTAATGTTGGGTCTCCCTCAGGGGTTAATGTATTGATTATATGATACTTCTTCTGTGGTTGATGTACACAGAAATAAATAATTCAGGTGTGTTTGTGTAACCCAGGGTTACTCTTACAACTTACATTGTTAGATAATTCCTTATATGTCTGAAGTTGCCATCATCTGCATTAAGCTATCAATGTATTTTCTTTACGACAGTCGATAGATATGCATGTACACCTGTACGGGAGGGAGACAGAAGCGTAGACATATATATAAAGACTAGATGTCTCATGACTAATGTTCATGACAGAGTTTCGAACGGGCTCACTTGTCGGCCATCTTGCCACAGGCTGAGTCTCATAGGATCTGTGATCTGCACAAATACAAATACTGTTTTTCTTGATATCTTGACAGAAACAATGTTTAGTTTCAATTACAATATTTATGGATGTGGTTCATCTGGTTATAGTTATTAGCTGGGGTGTGTTTCCAAGAACCATCTTTGCTAGCATAATAATGTAATGCTGTTTCCTCAGAAGATTAATTAATCAGAAGATTACTGGCAGTCTACGGGATCACCTCTCACCTGTAAGATATGACCGTATGATAATTATGTTTAGGATAACTATTAGTTGTTGAGGTGGATCACAATATTAAAATGTTGGATGGTATCACTGGTCAGGAATGTTTTTAGAGGGATTTTAATCTGTGCTGGTTCCAGTAGAAACATGAATAGTTAATATTTATCTTAATGAATATATATTTTGTCCTCTGCAAGCTTAAAATAAGTAAAATAAAAAAAGTCTTAAGAATACCCTTCTGAAGCTAGTTATTATTTGGGAGAGTTTAACAAATTATTCTCCCGCTAGCCATGAGTGGCCCCGACCTCCATCTTCCTCCTAGATTGTGGAGAATTGCCATCTTCCGGTGCCCTCGGTGGAGAAAAGACAGTGGATGCTTCTCCCTCCTCTCTTGGAAACCTTAAGTATTGGGCTGATATCTAAGATCATATTTTTATAGAGCTCTAGGTGCACATATTTGATTTATTTGCTAGCCAGCAATAATTTACTTTACTTAAAATGAAAAGGGAAGAAAGAGCAACTACTTGACTGTTAAGGTTTATTGAAATACTTTGAAAGGCTGTTTACTTTTCTCATGGTTGTTTCTCAATTTCATTCAATGCAAGTAGTGGGGATTATTTTACTTTTTAAAACTTCTCAAGTCCAGTAAAATGTGTTTACTGAGTGATAGTAAACTGCTATCAGACTTAATAAAATGTAAAGAATATTGTTTCACCATTTTATTTTATTTTAGCGGGAATTCTGATTATATTTGAATAAAATAAAAAAGACAGTGAGAACCTTTTAAACAAAGTATAGATGGTTTTGACATGAAAACGGTAGAGTGGAGCTACAAACTGGCGACGGAGGTCCGACAAAGAGGGACCAGTAACAAGCTACAAGCATCTCAGGCCAGTGGAAGAAATTACTGCAGTCAGGAACACAGCTGCAGAATCAGAGCTGTGTTGGAGGGATTGTCAGCCAGGCGGGGGGAACGGCACGTTGCTATTAAACAGCTAAAAGTGTAAACGCTGACACATCTTCGCTGTTGTGTGGGCGGGCTGACTATCCGCATAAAGAGCATCTTAGCTCCTGTTTTCTGTCTCCTGACAGCAACCGCACGACTGAGACTGAAGCCGACAGCGGTGTTAATATCGGGGGACTTCGGGGGGACACGCCCCTTTTTTGCCTGCAGCAGATAACCCCACCACCACCACCACCATCACCACCACATAGCTAATGTTTTGTTTCCTTTTTTAAGGCAATTCATTCTTTTTTGCAGAAGAAAACTGGGCTGGAGTCAGAACTTTATATGACACATCCATTATTTAATGATTAACCACATGTCACGGGAATAAAGGGACAGTCCTACAAACCAACAGCTGTAGAATTTACTAGAGAAACAAGTCTGATTGGAAGACCCGCCTTGTAATTCGTTCCCCATTTGTCCTCTATGTGAAATACCTTTTGTGTGCAAACAATGCCTTAAGTCTTTCTTCTGCGTTCTTCATGTTTGCATTTTAGGTTTTTTTTAGAGAGATTGCAGACGTGTACTCGCTTCTACTAGAAACCAGTACTGCAACTCATATGCAAACAACAAAGGAAAAGTGGCCTTGATGTATTTTTATATCGCTGCACAGACCACCAACATAGAATAGTTATAATCTCCTTCACTGTTAACATGTTTAAGATGTAAAGACCCATTTCTGTTTCCTCATGTACGTAAATTTCAAACGTCATTGTCTTTGTATTATTTTGTGCCTGTTATGTTCTCATAGTTCAGTCAGTTCATCCACTAGTGGTCAGTGCTGAGTTGAGAGTATTGCGTCTGTGTGATACCGTTTGGTAGCGCTAATCCACCGCTATAAAGTTTGTCACAACTCTCCAAAAACACCACAAGCTGATCAGTTTCTTGCTATTTTCTGAAATATTCTACGTGTTTTTCATTTGGTTTTATTTGGGCGTTTCTGTGTAGTCTTCTTCCTGTTCTTCTTCTTTGCTTTGTTCTTTTTGCTGGTTGCATGTCAGCTGTCCAGTTTTCCAGCAGTATTGCTCCATTTTATGCACCAAGTGACGGATAGCTAAGTCCATTGAAAACTGACCTTGTAATGCACCTAATAGAGGCAAGAGATGGACCAAATGATCCATTTGTCTGCATATCTGTCTTCTGTGTCGATCAGGGCCCTAAAACTTTCATCAAAACTCAGATATTAACCCTAAACTCTACACTGCCCTCTAGTGGATTTAAAGTCTAACAACCATGTAAACGTGAAGGACGTGTGTAGTGACATCTAACAATTTGACAAAGTTGTGCTAATTAATGTGCATTAAAAGGAAAATAAATTAGGCTTTAAACTGAAAATTTATTTAATTTTAATCAAATTTTTGCATGATTATGACTGTTCCCCTGTATATTCTACATTTCTTTCATTTCAACATATTTACACATATTATATTAACGCTTTGCAACCTGTGCAAGTGCGAAAATGAGCAAACATCTTTGATTTAGATGCCTTGGATACAGCTTCTCTACCAAACGTTCTGCTATGACCTTGGCTGTATGTTTGCTTTATACTTCATACAAACTCAGAAGTCTTGTGCAGCCTCAATATGCTGGTGAATCGTCTAGTAGGCGTGTCCAGCTCCAGTCCTCGAGGGCCGCATCCCTGTTCTAACACACCTGAGTCAAATCAGCCAGTCACTGAACTTAATTGGCTATTAGATCCAATCCAGTTGCGTTGAAACAGGGAAACATGGAAAACCTGAGGGACAGCGTCCATCGAGGACTGACTTTTGACACCCCTGATCTAGTGGATTCTTCCAGTAAGCCATCCACTATCATCCAGCAGGTTGTTAGCTTAGCTTAGCATAAAAACGTACATGGGAAAAGCTGAGTTGCATAAAGTTCAGCTAAAACATGCGAGTGTTACCTTCAACCAGCTCGTCCATGCTGGTGATCTTCTTGCTGCCGTCTATAGTGTAGATCGCACGAACTCCTTGGGGTAAATGCAGGTTATCTGCCAGTGAGCGCGTGAGCTCCATCAGCAGAGCATCGTACGACCGGAACCGGTCACTGGAAACGGCATACACCAAGCCTTTGAAGTACCGATCCCCATTGCGATAAAACCTGACCTTTTTGGCTCGTTTCTCCGAGGTGAGGGCCTGCAGGGTGCGGGTACGGTAGTAGCTACAGTTGGCACTGTGGGCAGGACTGGGAACCAGGCTGCTGCCCCTGGAACTAGGCCCGGACGCTCCGCCACTGCCGGTGGAGTCATCCCTTTTAGCCCGGGTGGAGCGTCCTCGACGAACCCGGTCACGTTCGTCAAAATGCTCCAACTCAAGGGTCTTACTCAAAGACATGTTGACTAGTGCTTAAAACAATCCCGACATATGATTCATACTCCAAAAACAGGAAGTAGTTCAGTCCTGATAATCAGAGATTAGGTTTTAATTTCCTTAAAGACCCAAGATCCAGTTGTAGTCCTCCTCTAGACTCCTATTTTGATCTCACTGAAACACCTGTAAGATGATGTGCAGACTATTCAGCGTTCCAGTAATTCTGACTAGAATCCACCTTGACATCAAGAGATGTTGTGAATCAAGTTCTTAAATTTCCAAAAATGATAAGTTAGAATGCTTTAAAAAAAGATTTTTTTCTTCAAAAGAAGATAAAATATATTCACAGTGATTTGTCAGAGCAAGATTTTAGAAGGAAAGTGAGACGACTAATGAAAAACTTTCCCCAATGCATAGAAGATGCAAACGTAGAATACTAAGACGAAGGGTTCCCTGTGCCCTTTTTAGGATAAAAAACATTGCCGACACTAAAGCACTGACAGTATCCTTCCTGTGGTCTTGCTGACCCCACCGTAACCTTAATCATCTCGCTCTGAAGGCAACGATAAACCAGGTCAGCCCCTAAATCCTGCTTCAGACTTGATTCAATGAGTCAGAGTCCTATAGCTCCAGGCAGTCTTGGCGTTTCCAGACACAAGTCGGGTCTTCCAGGTTCCTCAGCATCCTGTCGTCCCTGACAACAGAAAGAAAGACCTATCACATGGTTTCCTGACAAAACAGATCTCCCCATCATCCTGAGACACAGATGAGACAACCGGCCCCCTCCCTGATGCCGGAGGAGAGCAGGCTTTGTATTGAACTCAGTCACTGAAGGGTTGCTGAGCACAGGATTGCATTTAATTATGTTCAGTCTTTTAGAGTATCACACAGATTAAAGCTCAATCAAAATTCTGGTTATTTCTTCCCCTTATCATTGCTAGAAGCCAGATCACAAGGTGTTTTACACAGCATCTAAACTGGGGGAACTGGGTTTTTCTGCAGTGCCAGAGAGGACATTTTCCAGCTAAATGCGCTTTTTTTTTTCTGAAACTAAAAACAAAGCATGAGCCAGCAGAGGACATGATTACAGAACCTGTTTGTCTCTCTTCATCTGACAAATGTATTCACTTCATCCATCAATCCACCCAGAGGCTGCTAAGCTGGGCTGACAGACACACACACACACAGAGAGAGAGAGACAGACACGCGCACATACACACGCTGAGAGGGAGGCACCTACCAATAATGCCGTGAAACTGGTTTGTTGCTAAGGAGCCTTCCTCCTCTTTCCCCTGTGTCGTGTTCCGGTCTATTCCGGTGGTCTGAACCACTACGACTGAGCCGACCCGGTCCAGACCGGTCCGCTAACCCGGGTTAGAGGGATGCAGAGGAGGCGGGCTACACCTGCAGAGGACCGGGATGCAATGAGACAGGCAGGGGACATAAGCATGGCTGACTGCCCCCGCCCTCCGCCGCTCTACGTAAAGACAACGTCCCTCCCTCGCTCTCTCTCTCTCTCTCTCTCTCTCTCTCTCTCTCTCTCTCTCTCTCTCTCTCTCCCCGTCTTTTTCTATCTCTCTCCACTCTTTCCACCTTCTTGTCTTTTGTCTGTCGCTCCCTGTATTGCAGTTTTATTTTCATGGCTGTTTCAGACCGCCTGTATTTAGAAAGTACTAATTATACAACAGTAAACATATATTTATATACATATTTTAGTAAAACCCACTCTCACGTAATTAAAAATCCCTGTCACGAGGATTTATGATTAAATTGTCGTATTTCATCGCATTTGTTTCTGCAAATCAGACCTCACTTTGCTGTTTGTTTCTGCATATGAAGCTTCAGGATCAAAACCAGATAGCAGACTGATGTTATTGTGCAACACCGCCTCCTGCTGCTCATATGAAGTATTACTACAATGAGTACTTTTGGCTAGTTTATGGAATTGGGGCGGATTACTGCAATCTTACTCACTAAATACAAAACACTATTAATTTACTTCATATTATGCAATAATTCAAGGGATTATGACAAATTAATCTAATTTAAATTCATTTCAAAGACTCTTAAATGTATCTTTTAGTTACTTATTTTATTTATTTGTTTAAACTGCTGTTTTTGAAGCCTTTTTATTTTTATTTTATTTATTATTTGTTATATTTTAACCAGGTGCAGAGTTTATATGAACCTTTAGGTCTATTTTTATACATTTGGTCATATTTGTTAATTAATTTTAAATTGATTTAATCTTTGTTTCTATTTAATCTGATGCTTTCCTCATTGGATCATCAACATCAGTAGCTATACATCTATGTGATCATTGCTGAGGTGATAGTCGACCCCTTTACTGCAGCTCTTTGGTTGTGGTGTGGACCTTAGCTGCCCTGATCTGGATGGTTCCCATGGTGATGAACTCTTTGGTCATGGATGGGGTGGGTGCTGATGTGGATGGACCCCATAGGTCATCGTTTCATTGCCTGCTTCATCAGTTAGAAGACGTGTTCGTTTATAACGTTTTTTGTTTGTTTTTTTTTTTGAGAGTCAGTTAGTTTTTGGCCTCGTGAAAATGTATTTCTGATCTGTTTTGATGTTTGTGGCGTACATACCTAAAATTATTGTTGCAACATCCCAAATCTAAGAAACCACAGTTTGCAATTTTGTGTTCAAGCCTGAAACATCACACTGAAGCTTCACTTTATTGTCAGTTTACTTTACATTTACTTTACAGTGACACATTGGCTGTTTTGAATGTGCGTCATGGCTGAAACAGGAAATAAATCAGTTAGGATCTTATCAAAGAATAAAAAGAAAAGATACTCAAACTAAAACAAATTCATCCTTGTTTGGGACTACCTGCCGTTTGTCCTGGTCTTGTGGACCTGGCCTGCCTCAGACCTTCTGAGAAGAGGGGGATAGCTGAGCATGTTCGCTTTCCTGTGAGCACTTTTTCACTTTGTAGGTTCATCTTTTCCACGTATGTATGGGCCTCAAATTCTTATTCAGTGTATATGTGTGTATGTACTGTATATATACATACATACACATATA
>JBAMHX010000006.1:2022425-2034522 GCA_037177515.1 Pseudomugil tenellus | reverse complement strand
GTTATGTCTATTGTTCTCTTATTACCTGCACGTGAAGCCCTCTGAGACAACTTGTTGTGATACTGGGCTATATAAATCAAATTGAATTGAATTGTTATCCTGATGATGTCCTAACTTATTTCTTTAAACAAATTGCTTCCACAGCATTACAGCTTTTGTTTAATCCTGTCTTTTACAACAATAATGATGTCTTTACTTTATTATCTTTCAACAGATGGTGAAGCAGATCGGAGGATTGTACTTGTTGGAAAAACTGGAGCAGGAAAGAGTGCATCAGGAAACACCATCTTGAGAAGGGATGCTTTTGTCTCTACCATGAGTTCTGGTTCAATCACAGCAGAATGTAAGAAAGACATAGGAGAGTTTGATGGTCAAACTCTGGCAGTGGTTGATACTCCAGGCCTGTTTGACACTAATAAATCTGAAGAATACATAAAAAACGAGGTTTCTAAATGCATCTTTTATGCTGCTCCTGGTCCTCATGTGTTCCTCATTGTGATCCAGCCAAACAGATTCACGCCAGAAGAACAAAACACTGTGAGAATAATTCAGGAGGTTTTTGGAGAATCAGCTGCAGATTACACCATGGTCCTGTTCACTCATGGAGATGATCTGAAAGCAGATGGTGTCGCCATAGAAACATTCATTAATGGAAATCCAGCTCTCCGTGACTTCGTCCATCAGTGCAGAGGAGGATACCATGTCTTTGACAACAGAGACAGAGATGTGTCTCAGGTCAGATTCCTCCTGATAAAGATCAACACATTGGTTCAGAGAAATGGAAACAGATACTTCACCAATGAAATGATAAGAAATGTTGAGAGCGTTAAAAAAGAGGTTGTACGCGTTATACAGAGAGAAAACAGGGGTATTTATATTGAAGAAGCAATAAGACGGGCAGAAGAAAGCTTTCGTAGGGGTGTAGCCTTCGGTATGATGATAGAAGCAAGAAGACAAGTTGCACTAGACTATGCTGGAAGAATGATAGAAGGAAGCGCTACTAGCATGGAGGTAGGACCAAGCTTTGCTTCTGGTGGTACCATGGGCAGTTTCGCAACTTCAGGTGCTGGTATTGGAGCTGTATTAGGAGGCCCAACAGGAGCTGCAGCAGGAGCTGCAGTGGGAGGTGCAGTGAAAGCTGCAGTAAAAAAGACCAAATGCACTATTTTGTGATGATGTAACCTGAAATCTACGTTAGCTGCAGCTCACGGAAGCCTCACTAACACAAATAATCGATGTGTTTTGATTTGTTCATAAATGTCTTTAGGGCTTTTTAGTATATATTTTGATTCTTTATTTTTAAAAATGATGATTTAATTATTATTGTATTATCTCTGATTACCCACGAGCTGGTTTTTCTTTCAATATCACAGATTAGTTTATTAAAATAAAACTTAGTTGTTTTTACTAATTGTGTTGAAAATTAGACTTTATACAATAAAGTCATTTTAATGCTGTTAATCTGTTCCCACAGTAGCTGATCTCTGATCTCACAATTTATACTGAAAATAGTTTGATTTTTTCTTTTTTTTCTTGTTGTGCTGTAAGAAGAGATTCTATATAAAGATGATGAAGTGAGACAAATTATTGTCTGATGACAACACTTTGTAAAACTACAATGTCTATTTCTATGTGTTCATATATAGATTTATCAAAGATGGTATAATGACTGAAGACATGTTTTTTTAAAATCTCTCTCTATGTGGATACATGAAATGGAATAATGCTGATGACATGCCAAAACACAACAGTTAGCAAAAACAAACCTGCATAGAACGCACAACCATCAACAACATTTAGTTGTAGATGGAGAGAGAAGCACTGTTGTGAACGTGTACATGTGACCATGTGACAAAGATCTGCTTGCAAGAGAACAATGACAAGGAAAATTAAACTCACCCTGAAATTTTGTTTCATTGTTTTTACTGGCTTCATAATTATAATTAGTTAAACAAAAAACAAGATTTTCTAAAATTAAATAACAAATGTCTTGTCTGTCTTCTCTGAGGGGCATTTAGTGCTGTACTGCAGGGCCACTGCTAGCAATTTTGAGCAAAATTTCTTGGTGGTGCCCCCTATTCCCCAACCCACTTTGCCGAAATAAGAAAAACAATAATATTAATAATAGATACATGTATTTCTTGTGCAATAAACTTTATTTTCAGCAACATTTAGAAAGATAGGCCTATACCTATAGGTAAAACAGGTACTACTGCCATAACTGCCTCTTTAAGGATTTTTAAAAAATGTAAAAAGTAAAACACATTTAAAGTCCACCTAAATTACATGAACATAAATAACAATAACTTAAAACTGTGTAAATGATGTCAAACAGGCACACAATACCAAGAACCTTACAAATGCACGTCCACTTTTTCTAGCTGCAAAGTCATTTATCATTTATTTTATTATTATTTTAAGCTAAATTGTAAACCTTATCCTTCCCCAGCAAGACAATGATCATATTTTATGTACAACGCTAAAAAAATGAGTCATAAATAAGCCAAGAAATATCTTATCTACATGTCAAGGTGTTGCTGACATCTCATTTTAAAGCATTTATCATTCAATACTAATAACACACCAACAATATTGTGTATCTTTAGAATAAACAGTACATAAGAAAAAATTGGTAGCTGTATAAATCTCTTTTAAAAATCCACAAAACTTTTTGTAGACTCCCACAGAGTGGCGTTTTCTCCCAGAGGCCAAGCAAAGCTGAGCCTCCTCTATTTTATTTATTTACTGAATTTTCCTCCAAGATGAATAAGTGCGTCCCCTTACTGGTAAGGCTGTAATATAAAGCAGTGAAGCAGCGAGTAAGCTCAGCCAGGTTGGCTAATCAGATAAGGCTAATGTAATGCCACTACGCAAGTATGATTAGTTGACCTTGTGCCAAGGGAAGTGTCTCTGCTTCAAACCAATCAAGTCATATAAGTTTGACCATGTGATTCCAATATTATTCACTTAGCAAAACCACTAAGCTAAACCTAGACACGGAGGGTGACTATTTGGAGATTTTAGTGAAAAATAATGTAAACTTAGCCAAAATATCCTTTGACCTTGTTGTTGTGGAAGAACTGAAAGCCAGAGGAAACTTTTACAATATGGTTATCAACCACTTTGCATCAGTGAAAGACAGAAGGATGTACTTCCAAGTAGGATGAATGAAATCTGTACTATTTACTCCACACTTTAAGATTTTACTGCTAACTGAATTTCTTATGCAAATGTGTCTGTGGAAATAGTTTTATTCTGGATTTGTGTTACTAAAGTCATATTACTGGATAGAAAATCAACACTACAAACAGTTCCCAGACGAGCTTATTTAAGCTGTTCATTTGACCGTTCACCTGATTTTATTGCTTTATAGAGATTAAGTATGAAAAGCTTTTGTGCTTCCCATACTGAATAGTTTGGGAATATTACTTTTTGTAATAATGTGTAATAATAATAATAATGGTGGTGTGAAATGTTTGCGTAAACGTAGAAAAGTAGGCCTTTTCTACATTTTAGTAGTGTGTTAAGTAGGCCTGTTCAAGGATATTAGGAAACAGTAGACCATTGGTGTACCAGTCGATCGCATGACATAAAAAAAAAATACAATACAGATCTCAATAAACTGATAGATGGATCTGTAAAATCATTAAACAGCGCATATGGAGAGCCCAGTGTTCCCTGAACATGTTCATATTTACGTGAACGATGACCTTAACGTTTCAGTTTTCATTCGGAGAATGTGAACGAGAGTGACGCTCATTTTGCCAGGAATGAGCGGTGTATTCAGTTCACGTTCATTTGAAAAGTCTGGTTTTACGACACTGTTTAGGGCAAACACCATGACGGTCCAGTATGGCTATTGCTAGTTCCCACGATTCATTCATCCATTCATCCATCCATCCATCCATCATCTACCACCTATTCCCTGGCTGAAGCCAGCAGGATGGATGCTACTGCACGAAGCGATGACGTTGTTTCTTACAAAAAGTAAACACAGAAGAAAAACTCAACGTAAGTAATAGATAGATAAGAAAATAACAAGAAACTGGCGAGACAAGAAGTTAAAGAACTTCTGGCAGCAATAGCTGATGAAAGTATAAGAAAATGTGTGCAGGAACAGCGTGGGATTCTGTCGTTTATGACCATGAAAGTTAAGTTGGAGGAACAACAGATAAATAAAACCCAACAGCAAGTTATTAACAAGCTCAGAAGTATGAAATGGCAATACCACGACGTCAGCGACCATAATAGATAAACGTGGAACTAGACATCACGATAGTAAACAGCCATTCTCAACAGGTAAATTATATTCTGATCTAGTGTGTTTTGTAGTTGTCATTGTTGTCACTGTCGCACAATGATACATGATATCCTCTTTCCAGGTTGACAGTCGTACATGCACATTTGCCACCTATGTCTAAACACAGTTTACTGTGTAATCTCTAATAATGTTGTTGCATGTCTGAATAGGCCTCTCTAGGTAAAGTGCAGGTGAAAAATGCCTGAATATTACCCTGTTACTATGCCTGAAAAGGGTTTGTAAAGCATTTCAAGTTCTGCATATTTGGGTTCATTTTTAATGAAACATGATCACCTTGATGAGAGAAGGTAAGCTATGCAAGAGATCTAAAGCAGCCTATGTAAGTAGCGCAGGCAGCATCCGGATTTTTTTTTTCATGATGATCACCAGATACATGTCTTATCATCATCTGTGATTTCCAAGAAAGAGCTTAAAATCACCAATATAACTGTATTTTTAATAAATCTGAACAAATATACGATAACTTATAAAACACACACACACAACAGCTTGGTGCCTCTCAGAGCACTCGATGCCCTACGCGCAGTGCGTGATCCTGTACAGGTAGGTTATGAACATAATCTGTGATTTGGCAGAGTCCAACTCTCACCAGAAACTAATCTGGCTTACTGCTGACCAAGCTCTGACACCGGTTTTACAGGGACCGGACAGCTTGTACAAGGGGGTCTGGTACCCCATACACCCGGAGAACCCCTCACAGGAGTCCCAGAGGGACATGGTTAAATACCTTCTCCAAGTCCACAAAACACCTCTAGACTGGTTGGTGAACTCCCATGGTCCCTCCAGGACCCTGAAGAGAGTATAGAGGTGGTCCACTGTTCTACGGCAAGGACAAAAACCACACTGCTCTTCCTCAATCCGAGTTTGACTAGCTAGCAGACCCTCCTCTCCAGGATAGCTGAATAGACTTTTCCAGGGAGGCTAAAGAGTGTCTTGGCATAGTTTAATCCAGACCACGGAGATCTGTCAGGTGATTCAGGAAGAGGGAAGGATTAGTTCATTTTGCACGAACAAGGTAAAAAAGAGACTGACTGCCAAGCTGGAAGGCCATTGGGCAGATTGCAGACAGTATTCTGGAGATTGAGAGAAGTGATGAGTTGCAGCTGTAGGTAGTAGGTAACTAGTCCTTTCTAAATGTAGTCCTTTCTAAATATCCTAGTTAATATATCTGTGACCACACAGTGTTTTTATACTGTAAATAAAAGATGGACGGAGCCTCCAAGCTGGTTTCTGAAGAGCTGAAGAGAAGCTTGTTGGACAGTTTCCACCGTCACCACGTAGGCAGCATCATGAGATGTATTGTGTTGATTGTGCATCTGAAGTTATCCTTCAAAATGAATGTGTGTGTGTCTGGTTGTTCTCTGTGATGGAGTGATGACCTGTCCATATGTACTCCGCCTCTTACCCAGTATATGCTCGGATAGGCTCCAGCTACTCATGACCCATCATTGGAATAAGAAGTAAGGAAATTAGCCAGTCAATCATTATTTATGAAGCAGCTTTCATTCAGTAAAAAATGTAAAACGAAGTGCTTTACAGGTACATGATAAATATCCACAGTATTACCCAATGAATCCCCCAAACCTATGACCCTATGAAATCTACAAATATTAAAACATAAATCTCACTGTTACGACCCCTATAGGGTCTAAGGCAGGGGTGTCGGAGTCCTGTCCTCGAGGGCCACGGTCCCTCCAGGTTATTGTTGTCTCCGTTCTCCAACACAGCTGAATGAAATTAATGAAAAGTTTAACAAGAACCTGTTGGATCCATTTCATTTGCATCAGGGGTGTTAGTGCAGGAAACAACAAAACCTGTTGGATACCGGCCGTCCAGTACCTGACTTTGAGACATGTGGTCTAAGGGATACAAAGGGGTCAATAAAAAAACTGGATCAACGTAAAAGATATCAATAATTTATTAAACAAAATCGCCCAGGTTTGCAAATAAAAAACAACAAAAAGAGTCGGAAAATCCATAATATTTCTGTCCAGTGACCTAAACTAAAAATATACAAAAACCTAACACTAATAGACCTTAGCAAGGCTATACTTATAAATTGCAATTAATAATTTAACAGCAGTATCAAAATTACTATTAACTTAAATGAGAGAGCTTCTGTCTTCAATTAACGAACAAAACAAAAAGCACAAACGTGCACAAAACTTACCTAAAGGGAAAATCTAAATATTCAAAACACTAAGGTATTCTAAATATCAAAGCAAACCAATTGTCAAACGTCTCCAATTTACACAATCAAACCAGCGCTATCACTCTCAGGGCAAACTGATCTGAAAAGACACAGCTGCTCAGATCGTCTGAAGTGTCCTCATTTTTATTTTTCATGTGTAATCCTGATTTGTTCTGAAGGAGGAGTGACTCTGATAGCTTATCCAATGAGGAATGATGTCCTGAATGGGAAGTTTTTGGAAACCGGTGAGATGAGTGATGATTGATGAGCTGATTAATGGATGTGGCCCGATCTGCAACCCAGTTGGGGAGAGGTTGTCTGATAGTTCTTTTCCTTTAACCCACATCCTCAGGCTTGCAGGGCTGGGGATTTAACACTCACAAACTCACTTACAAATAATAAGACAGCAGCAAGAGGTTTCTGTAGCTCAGGAGGTAAGAGCAGTTGTCTGCTAACCTGAAGGTTGGCAGATCAATTCCAGGCTTCCCCTGACTACATGCTGAAGTGTCTTTGGACAAGACACTGAACCCTATGACCCAAAAAATGTAAGTTGCTTTGGATTAAAGCAACACTAATGTAATGTAAGAGTATACGCCCCCTAACTGTATTGTGTTGGTGAGACAAGACAGCTGTGAGGCTGTCAACTGAGGAGTTCTCTGCTGAGACCGCTGCATCCTCATGGTGACCAAATAGATTGACTGGGTTAGATTGACTAGATTGACTGAGAGTGGTGAACTCTTGTCCCAGTTATGAAGGAACGCAGGTCTGAAACAACCAGTTTCTGAGTTTGCACCACTGAGAGTGCACTCCAACACCTTGAGCATGTGAAAAAGCTCTTGTGACTCCAAATTGTAGTGTGTATCCCTCGGTTACCAGTCTGTCTATTCATCCGTCCAGGTTGCACAGACGCTCTGCACTCTGAGAGTGGAGGAAAAGGTTTTCTTTGAGCCACTGTTGCCATGGAGACATAACAGGCCCTGTCCGAGGCGACCCATGGGGGGCCCAGTTCTAAAGGGCTGGCTATAATTCTTTTTGGTGCACTTGTTCTCACAGCCTTACAGCTGGGGCTTGCCAGACGGGCAGTGCATAAGGCTTGGTAGGGTTAGTTTCCTGCGTTCTATCTTAGAAGGCGGTGGACAAACTGATTGAACTGAGTGTCTGAACCCGCACCCACTGCAAGGTGGGGGGGCTGGGGGACAGAACTTCTCATCATCTGTGCCATGTGTGGGAAACAGAGGAAGAGAGTTCACTGTAGAATGAGATCACCGTGAATTATGAGGCAGCGAGCGAAAAAGTCTGGACTGAGCATCTGCTACTGAAAATTGTAAAGGAGCAATGCTCGATGTTGCCAACTGTGTCTTAGTCGAGTCCGTGACACGGGTAGGTCTGTGAGGGACAGAGAAGGAAAGTAATCGCTGGAGACAGCAGCACCTGAGAACCAGTTGTTGAAAAGGCTGCGCTTCTTTTTCCTTCTCTCTCTCGGCTGGGATATATGAGGCAGCAATGAGCATGACTGGACTGAGCATCTGAATCCGCACCCATTGCAAAGTGGTAAGGGGAAACAGAGCTAGTCATGTCACTATCTGCGTCCACAGATTCGTCATTTCCAAGACCAGTCGGTGTCATAACACAAATCTGCTGGGAACAACAAAACAGTGGTACACGGGAACCGACAATGAGTTATGAGGCAGCAAGCGGACATGGCTGGACTGAGCATCTGAACCCGCTTCCAACGAACAGTGAGGAGGTACAGTGCCCGTCATGTCACCAACTGAGTTCACAGGTTACCATCACCCGAGTCAGCAAGCGGCTTTGTGTGGGACACAGAGGGATGTTCTGTTTGACATTGTGAGACTGTGTGGTGCTTAGAAACCAACAGGTTACCCAGTGGGTCTACGTAATTACATAATGTGCTCATCAGGAAAAAGGAGGAAGATGTGGTTGGAAAGCGCACCTGCGGCTGTCGTGCATTGGTACTACTATCTGTGGACCCAACATATCAGCCAGTGGCCAGCGGTGGCTACAGTGTGGATATGTGGAGTGTGAGCCACACATCTCCTGCCCTCATGACTTCCTCCGATGTTTTCTGTTGGTGTCTCAGGAGAGGCTGGAACATGTACTTCACTTCTTTGGGGATGGAGTCAGCAGAAAGTCTTCCACCCCTATAGTAATCCATATGTTAGCAGCGCCATGTTGTTCGCTGCAGTGAATCCTCCCGCCTCGTTGTGTGGAGGACATGAATTCGCACTGGCGAGACATGAAATAGGCGGGAATTTCGTGGCTGAAAATTTCTCTTGGACATAAAAAGGGTTGGATGTATCAGATGTCCTTTGGTTCTACTAGCTTGGGTCCTACTGTAAGAGGGTCTGGAGCAGTGCTGCCACATCCATGAGGTGGGGAGTTGGAGTGAACCAGGTTATATTCAGTGTTGAAGATGTCATGGGTCTTCTCCATGGCCGAAAAAACACTTCCTGGGTGGCTAAGGTGAAAAACTTCCCACCGTCGCTTCTCCCAGCGGGTAAGCATCATTGTGTGGCAGGACACTACGGGCAGACAATTTGAGGAGACAATGCTAGCCTAGCATGATGAGGACCACGGCAGCCCTCACATTGCTGTGGATGTCCGACCGAGGATGTTGCCAGTCTGAGCAGACCAGGCACTGCTGGATACCGCTGGTTGAAGACAGGTCTAAATGCTGTAGTTAAGCTTCTGTGCTGAAGAAAAAAGGGGAGCTGATTGTTGTGCAGCAGCCCAATTTATACAGCACCAAGGTGGGGTCACACTGTAGGTGAGCATGGATTGAAGTTTTCAGTGGTATCACCTGGTGAGAGGGCAAAAACTTCCTGAAAGTGCTGGATGAACATATTGTAGGACTGGAACACAGCTGTGTTTTGCTTCCATATTGCTTCTGCCCACTGCAAAGTGGGACCTGTTAGGAGGGATATGACATAAGCAATTTTAAATTTTGCTGTAGGATATTTGATTGGATTAATCTCTAATGTCAAAGAACATTGTAGAAGAAATCCTTTGCATTGTCCAGGATCTCCAGAAAACCATTGAGGAAGTGCGTCCATACTTGCAATTTCTGTGTCGGTTGTACATTCTGTAACGAAGGACACCTGGAGTCTTTGAACAGTATATACACTAAGGTTAATTATATTGAACACACAGATGCGGGAGATGCAGGTGAGGTGTCCTAAAGCCAGTCCAAGATTGAGGGCGGGAGCAGATCGGAATCCGGGAGACGGTCGTGTGTAAGAACCGGGAAGTTAAGCCACAGGGGGAACAAGAAGACAGGCGAGGATCCAGATCAGGGGACTGAGCCAAAGGGATATCCAAAAATAAGCGAAGGTGAAACCAAAATACAATTCTGGGCATGGAACTCCCTGAGCATGAGGGGGTCCAATATGTCTCTGCGAGGCACACAAGACCTTTCTTCAGAGCCATGGCCCCTCCTAATCGAGAGATGAACTGAGGTTCTCAGTCCGGAACAATCTCTTAAGGGATTCCGAAGTTTCTGGAGACATTTTCAAAGACACCTTGAGCAGTATCTGCAGTTGTAGGGATACTCAGTAGAGATTAACTTGCAGGCCTTAGAAAAACGATCCACCACTAGCAGAATGGAGGTGTTACCTTTTAAAGTAGGAAGATCTGTGAGGAAATCTACCCCTAAATGTGACCAGGGTCTCTGTGGTATTGGTAGCGGCCTCCTGGATTTGATTGTCCGGATCCCATTGTATCACGCCCACCACGAAGGGTTCTTCCTTTGACTCTTTAAAATCATAGATCCGGGACAGCGCATCCGCCTTCCTGTTCTTGGTTCCTGGAATATAGGAAACAGTGAAATTGAATCTCGTAAAGAATATTGCCCACCTTGCTTTTCTGGGATTGAGACATTTCGCTTCCTGCAGATAGGCTAAGTTCTTGGGGTCAGTGAGAACCTCGAACGGATGGAGGGCTCCTTCAAGCTAGTGTCTCTATTCTTTCAGAGCCAACTTTATAGCGAGAAGTTCTTGGTTACCAAAGTCATAGTTCTATTCAGAAGAAGTGAGTTTCCTAGAAAAGAAAGCACAAGGGGGCAGTTGGGAAGAATTACTAGTTCGTTGGGAGAGGAATGCACCAACTCCAGTGTTGGAGGCATCAACTTCCACACAGAATGGGTTATCTGGATCAGAATTTTGAAGTACTGCAGCAAATATGAAAGCCTATTTTAGTTGGTTGAAAGTGTGTTCTGATGAGGAATTCCAAGTGAGGTGTCGGGGTTGGTTGCTGAGCATAGATGTTAGAGGATTTGCGATGATACTGTACCCCTTAATGAAGTGATGATAGAAGTTGTTGAAACCCAGGAAGAGTTGTAGAGCTTTTACCTAATCTGGTTTCGGCCAATTCAGAATAGCCTGGACCTTTTTCTGGTTGATTTTGACTCCTGCTTGTCCTACCACATATCCCAGGAAGTCAACCGTGGTCTGATGAAAAGAACATTTCTCCGCTTTGAGTTGCAAGTTGTTTTCCCTCAGCCTTTCCAGGACACGTGTTACATGCTGTATGTGGGGGGGGGGGGGGGACATCAGGAGAGTAGATTAGCCGATCGTCAATGTATATAGAAGGGACTGCTGAATCTTTGGAAGACTGAAGGAGTGTTTACCATTCCATATGGCATTATAAAGTACTCATAATGTCCTTGGGAGTTACAAAGGCTGTTTTCCACTTATCTCCTTTCTTAGTCCTAATCAGATTGTAGGCACTGCAGAGATCTAATTTAGTGAAGATTTTGGAACCTCTGAGTCTTTTTAAGGCATTGAGAACTAAGGGAAGGGGATACTTGAATTTCACTGTGCTCTGATTGAAGGTGTGATAATCAATACTGGGTCTCAGTATTTCATCTTTTTTTCCACAAAGAAAACGCTAGACGTTGCCGGAGAAGTACAAAGCCCAATGTATCCCTGTGCTTCTGCAATGTAATCCTTTGTGGCTTGTTGTTAGTGAGTAGATTCTACAAGAAGGGAGATTAGGATCCTACACGACATCAACGGCACAGTCCCAAGATCGGTATGGAGGAAGTTTGGCGGCTTGCTGGGGACTGAAAACATCACAGTAACATCACAGTAGTATCACATACATTTCTGGAATGTTTAATTCAGAAGAATTACCTGGGCTTTTCACAGATGTGGCAGCAACAGTCAATTTACAGAGTAGTTTAGGTAGATGTGGAAAACAGTTAGGATAGCATGTGTTACCCCACGTAGTGATTTCACCAGACTTCCAGGATATTGTGGGGGAGTGTCTTACCAGCCAGAGTCAACCCAAGATTACATCAGCTGTTGAATTCTCCAGAATCAGGAAAGTAATCTCCTCCTGATACAAACAACCTATTTTTATAGTGATGGGCTGTGTTTGAAGATGATGGTGATTTTCTGTGAGATCTGTACCAGTTATAGATTGAAGTTTAAGGGGAGTGGAACAAGGTGAACAACTTAGCTGAAGTTACTTACTTAAGGAGGCAAAGACTCAATTCAATTCAATTTTATTTATATAGCCCAGTATCACAACAAGTTGTCTCAGAGGGCTTCACATGCAGGTAATAA
>JBAMHX010000006.1:2011672-2022325 GCA_037177515.1 Pseudomugil tenellus | reverse complement strand
GCTTAGTGAGGTTAAGTTGTTGGTGCGGCGGAGTGGAGGCTCGGTGGCGTACCGAGGTAAAGTTAGTTTTAACTTTCATATTCAGCACATATTCGGACAACCAGTCTGCCGACCGAATGCGCTTAGTTGTGGCGTTAAAATGCACGAGGCAACAGTCTTTACAACGTGATGTATTTCCGAGCCTATGTCGCTTTATTGTGTGGTTATAACACCCAGTTTCACCGCAGCGGCCTTCACTACTGGTGGGTAGTTAGGGACCCCCAGCAAGTTACAGATAGATAAAATCCTCACGACTACATCAGCTATGAATGTCTAAACAGTTTAAACTATTAAACATTTGTCTGTGAATGTAGCACAGCATTTTGTTGAATATCTGTTTGTTATCACTTTAAAAAAAATCCTAAATCAAATACTGTCAATAACCTGAAAATGTTCATTTACACCATGCTTGTGGTTAATGTTCAATAAATTAGGCTGTGAATGATGATATTTACAAAAAAAGAGGAAACTTTTGCAAAAACTTCATGAAGACAGAATGGATCAAAACTGGAAATGTTTGTGTGTATAAGTGGCTATGAAGTGAAGATTTCTGACCCAGAGTATGAATGGACACTAATTATGAGAAAAGCAGACTTTAAAGTTTGTACTGTACAGGTGTAGCAGATGGTCAATCTGTGATTGGATTGCATAGTTTTCTTTTAAGTGGCACCCGAAATGAGTTTCCTTCACAGTGTGACTCGGCTCTACCTTACAGAAGGTCCGCCATCCTTAAAGGGCTCAGAGTAACGTCACTGCACATCCACATACCCATGTATCTTTTACAATTCAAAGCTTTTCTTTTTATTAAAATTTTTTTTTAGGCACTTGTAGTTCGTTCACATCTTCTCATAATCCAAATTTAGTTTAATACAGACTAAGGCTGTGTCCGAAAGTGCACCCTATATCCTAACCCCTCATTCACTACATAGTGGACTATATAGTGCCCTCAATTTCAGTGTGATTCGGACATGAAGCTCACTGCTTATTCCTCTGTAGCGAATCACGTGACTACTTGCTGTAACCGTGGCAACCACAACGGACTTAAAAGTTACGTTTCAAATCCAATCTAACTTCAAGTGAAAATGTCTTATTTACTTATATTGCATTTTATTCTTGTTTTGTATCCTATTTATTCAGTAGAAAAGGGATAAAAACTATGCTTTATAGTGTTTTTGTTAAACGTTTATGATGTTCGTATCATTTCTGCCATTGTAAGCTCCGGCCCGCAATGCATTGTGGACTATATTGACCCGTCTAGTGACCATCGATGCTTACCACTTTTCAAGATGCATTGTGGGTAATTTTGAGTGCATTACTTTTTCCCCAAAGAACATTCGGACACCTCTACAAAATGGCGTGAGGACTATACTGGGCACTACGTAGGGCATAGGGTGCACATTCGGACACAGTCTAACACTGCAGCCTAGTCAGTTTAACCAATGACATCAAAAGCTACAAACCATGTGATGTTATTCAGCCAATCAGACGTGAATATAAAGAGACCAGCTGTTGAAACCTACAACATCAGCTAGTCGGAACAAAGTGAAAGCATCAAAAAATTTCCATATTACGAGTTGAAGAAGCAGGTTCCACATGAGAAGGTAAGTATTAAAGTTGCTCCACAATGCTATGTTTGTTTTTGATGAATAACTTTTGGAACATTTATTTATGTAAATATTAGGTGTTGTTGACAGCTTGCGCTCAGTTATTTGTTCAGTTAACCATGCAAATGAGAAGCTCAGAGGAGTTGCATCTCTATGTCAACGGCACTTACTTTTCTTCTAGAATCAATATCACATCATTCAGTTACTGTAGTGTGAAATAACCCAAATTGATTAAATTTGGCAGCTGGGTCTCATAAAGAGCTCCGTCCAGCATTTTTAATTTTAGTGGTATTATTGTAATGTATATAGCCAAAGAGGATAGAAGGAAAGCAGATTATCTATAAACATGCTTCTCTGTGGTAAACTTTAGCCAGCAAATTGAATATTTGCTCTGCAACTTATATGTGTGTTAATGTTTTCTTTAAGTATATTCCAGCTAATAATTTATAGCACCTGTTGTTAGAAAAAAGCTTCTCCACATTCAGTCTTGCAGAAAATGTGTGAATTTTCACAAAAGTTCTTCTGTTCTCTCATTCTTCTTTGTAGAAAGGTAGCGAGTACAGAACCTTTGTGCTGAACCTAACTGTGGCAGAGCCCTCTCAGCTCAAACTGTTTACCCATTTTTGGATTTTCCAGTAATGACGACACACTATGATGGGACCTGTCTTTGGGCTTCAAATCAGCTCTTCAGAAACCAAGACCTATGAATGACGTCACGGGCGCTTCGTCCATCTTTTATATACAGTTAATGGCTGAACCACACTCTTCTATTCTTAAGCTCCAATAAGCTAGATCCTTTGAGCTTACTCACTCAGGATCAGACACACTAACCAAGACTAAAAGAATCCATTAATATGATAAGCTGCTGCATTTTTGCGCAGCAGGGGACTCAAGGTGCAAAATCTAGCAACATCAAAGTTATTATTCTTCACATTTTAAGAAAAATATAATATATTGAATAATCTTTTAAAAGTTAAAGACAATGTTTGTTGCTTAAATTTAAAGTGCTTGATATTGTTGTACTTTGATGCCAATTTATATTCTTTTACCCCACAGATTCACTGCTGTACTTCAAGATTCACACAGACTAAGCTATTATCAAATCCTCTTTCTGAAATAAAAAAGCTTTTTCACTTGTTTCCCTGTCAGTGATGTTTGTGACGTGGCTGCAGCAGTCACAGTTATAGCCACTATTGGGTGGAATCGCAGCAGATTCCTGAAGTTTCAAGTTTACTCATTTATAAAGAGACGATCATAAACATCTTTAACCAAACATTATTTGGATCTTCTGTCTCTCATTATGTAATAGCAGTCCATATAACCCAACTATACACTGGAGTATGATGACAAATACTGCTTTGTTTACTAGAATGGGTAACTCAGACAAAGTTACCGATAAGCAAAATGTATAAAAGAAATAAGAGTGACAGCACGTTTGGTTTCATTTAATAAAAAAATTAAATTGCTGTTCACAAAAAATTAGGTTGCGTATTTAGGTCTAAATATACAAAATCGTCTATTGGCCCATCGCCTATTTTTGTCTCCACTTTGTTTTCTGTTTAGTTTCTCTTTTATTTTCTTCTCTTTCTATTCTTGTTCTGTTTCTTTTTTTTGGGTCAGGTTTATCAAGTCATGTTTATTTGTATAGCGCCTTTCATTTACAAGACAACTCAAAGTTCTTTACATAAAAATACATTCCTGATGTTGCAAACATGAGACAGCAACAATAGCAAATAACACACTAAAATTATAAATTAAAATAAATGTTTTTAACCTGGTTTTAAACATTTGGTGAAAGTTTTTTCTCAACTGGCAGTTTGTTTCACTTGTTTGCAGCATAACAGCTAAATATTCTCTGAACATATCATAGATATATTCTGGGATTTATAAACAATCGGCAGGGTTTTAAAATCTATCCTCTAACTGACTGGAAAACAGTGTAAGGATTTTCAAACTGGTGTGTTACTTTCAGATATCTTATTCCTAGTTTTAACAGCAGCATTATGGATGAGCTGCCGATTTTTAATGCTCTTTTTAGGAAGTCCTGTTATAGTAATCCAATCTACTGCCGATGAATGATTTTCTGAAGGTGATCAGTCTATCAACGCACCATTGTTACAGATTTGATTGATAGTTTTAAAATACTTGTCAAGTATCAGTCCTGGTTCTGCTGGATTTCAGTGCTGCGTTTGTTACTGTAGATCACAGAATCCTGTTAACACAGGCTGGAAAACTGGACTTTCTGGAATGGTCCTTAACTGGTTCAGGTCCCATTTAGAAGAGCAGTTATTTTGTTACGATCGGCAGCTATGAATCTGAGAGAGTTGCCATGACGTGTGGAGTACGTCAGGGGCCAGTCTGTTCAACTTGTATATGCTTACTTTGTGTCAACTATTACAAAACTTAAACATCAATTATACCAATCATGCAGACGATACACAACTTTATGTGTCTTCGTCCCCAGATAACTGCAGACCAATACATCTACTGTGTCACTGTTTAGAGCAAATAAACACCTGGATGAGAGAAAATGTTCTATAATTAAATGAAGATAAAACTGAAATAATTCTGTTTGGTAGCAAAGAGAAGAGGGTCAGCCTCAGTAAACACCTGGAAACTCAGGCTCTTAAAACCACCAATCAAGTCTGTAACCTTGGAGTGCTGATGGACTCAGATCTGACTTTCAGAAACCACATCAAAGCTGTGACTAAAATACCTTTTTACCAACTTAGAAACATCAACAGAATTAAAGGTTTAGTCTCCCAGAAAGACCAGGAGAAACTCATCCATGCTTTTATCTCCAGTAGACTGGATTACTGTAATGGTCTTTTAACAGGACTTCCCAAAAGAGCATAAAACATCTGCAGCTTATCCAGATGCTGCTGCTAGAGCTTTACCTGGGACTTAGAGATTTGAACACATCACTCCAGTTTTAAAATCTTTACCCTAGCTTCCAGTCAATCACAAGATAGATTTTAAAACCCTGCTGATTGTTTATAAATCCCAGAACGTTTTAGGACCAGAATACATCTGTGACATGTTCGGAGAGTATAAACCAAGCAGAGCTCTTAGATCCAAAGACTCAGGTCAACTAGTCCAGACTAGAGTCTAGACAAAACATGGAAAAGCAGCATTTAGCTGTAATGCATCAAACAAGTGGAACAAACTGCCAGTAGAGATAAACATTTCAACACATTTAGAAACTTTTAAATCGTTTTCTTTTCTCTTCCTGCTATGAATAAAATCTGCATGGTAACTTTTTAATTATGTTGTTCTTAATGATTTTAAGTTAATGTATTATTTTATTATGATTCTTCCTTTGTTTTATTCTATTTTTATTTCTATTTCAATATTTGTAATGCTTTTAAAGTTTGCGTGTAAAGCACTTTGAACTGTTGTGTACGTGAAAGGTGCTATACAAATAAACTTGCCTTGCCTTTAGAGTCCAAGTCTTCAGGTTTTTACTAATGTTGACCCTCTTCTCTTTGCTACCTAACATATCTGTTTTTTACTCAATCATTATAAATTGTGAGATAACATCAGTTAGTTTTTTTGGTTTTGGAATTAGACTCATTTTCTGGTTTGATTCTGTGGCATTAATATTTTGTCTAATTGTTTTCATTTTTCCACTGACATTTTGCAGGGTTTGTTTGTACAGCTAATAATGCATTTGAAGTTTTGCTGTCCTCGACTTACGTTACATTTTTCTGCATGATCAAAATAGGCTAAGTAAAAACCCAGATTATGAAGAGGATCTTCATATATAATGCTGGACAGGATGAAAAAAAACAGCTAAGGTCCCACGTAGAAGTAAAACCAATACAATCAACTGACATCAAAAATAGTTACAATCCACTTGAAAAAAGTTTATATTTGATCACATAAAATAAACCCGGAGGGATGAAAACACAGTTTGTTTCATTTTTACATAAAAAAGATTTGTCCAAGTAAACAACTAAAAAAGGTGTTTAAGGAGCATTATCCTCTTTAAGAAGCTGTTACATAAAATTTTCCTAGTCTGAAATCTCTCTAACCATCATGACTTTTGCTTTGTCAGGAGATCCTTTTAGTTAGATCTGAATATTATAATTGCAATTTTTTTTGTTTCCAAAAACTTTTGTCTTAGTATGTTGCCTTTTCATAATTTGTCAGATATTAATTTACATAATTTTTCAGTTCCCCTTAGCCTTTTAGCTTGCCATTGCACCGTTTTTTCCTTTACTTTTCTGTTTGCAAACTAGCTGGATGGAGGCACAGTTGGTTAGCACAGTGGCCTCACAGGTTGCTGGTTTAAGTCTCGGCCGGTGGAGGTTCAAACTTCTGTGTGGAGTTTGCATGTTATCCCTGTGTTAGACAGGGTTCTCCGGCTTCCTCCCACAGTCCCAAGACATGTGCCTTGGGGATAGGCTGATTGGAGACTCTATATTGCCCTTAGGAGTGAGTGTGAGTGTGCATGGTTGTGTGTTGGGACCAGGGACCAGGGTGTACCCCACTTCTCGTCCTGCCTCAGCTGGGATTGGCAACACCCCCTCTGCAATCTCGTTCATGGAATAAGCGGTAGATAATGGATAGATGTTTGTCAAATTATATCCCCAAACGCAGAATGTCAATGATATTATGGTTGTATATCTTTCATCACTTGTCTCATTGACATTTGAGGTCAATGAGACAATTTGTTTCAAAGATATAGCCAAAATACTATTCGTGCTAAACTGCCACCTAGTGGGGAAACTATAAATCCCAAAATTGCTAAATTTAATACAGCTATTCGATACATCCCTTTGGCAACCTATACAGATATACAGAGTATCAAAATTAAATTGTAAAAATTCTTTAAGTTATCGTGCTCACACAGAGGATATCCGGCGGCAGTGGAAGTTGGGGCAAAACCATAATATTTCGAACACTCGCGTTTGGGCATATAGTTATTTCTAACGAAAGAATTAGATTAATTTTTTTTGTATCACAATGTTAACATGTTTATTTCTGCTTCTAAATTTGCTTCTTTGAGTATAGGAGTCTACGGGATTGACCTGTAGTGGAAAAATTGGAATTCCAATTATTGTCACATCAGCATAGGGTTCAGGTTTAACTGCTAGAGGTTGTCGCATGGTGAGGACTGAGCCTCTCCTAAATGCTTTTAGGTGCAAGAGGAGAATGTGTAGCTCTGCTGCTCATTGGGAACAAAAGATACATGCTTTAATTTCTGGGTCCAAAAGTTTGTGATAACATCAGTAAAAGTTGCCGGATCTATTGCTAGTTTGTTTTGGGAAAAGACATGTCCAGCACGTTTGGATAACTTGGTAAATATTTAAGTTAGCAACATTATGTATTTGTGTATGTATTTGTCTTATTCTCAGATGTAAGTCGCTTTGGAGAAAAGCGTCTGCTAAATGACTGTAATGTAATGTAATGTAATGTGTGACAAACACCTCAATCCTAGTGAAAGAAGTAAATGGGTGGGGTCAACAGTGATTGAACAATAACTTACAGGGGTAAGTTTCCATATAATTGGATAGGCATACACACTGGCATATAAAGCTGTACATAAAGCGATAAATAACTGCATTTCCAGTTAATCACCAAAAGCCCTTTACGCTCAATAGCACATTCATCCTTTCACACACATAGATTCGATAGACACATCGAGGTTATCCAGTGTCTTAGTCAAAGACACTTGAGTATGTGGTCAGGGGAAGCCTGGAATCAAACTAACAACCTTCCAGGTGGTAAATGACTACTCTTTCTCCTTAGCTACAGCTATAAAAGGAGTAGAACATTTTTATTTTAAATGGAAAACCCACTGTATTTCCAAAGAACCCACTTAATTCGTTAACTTAGAGTCCCAGGAACATTGAAATCCGATCTAACATCACTGTCTTTCAAAGGGTGAGAAAGATGTCCATCGTAAACCAAAGAATCATTAACAAAAAATGATATAAATTTGTTAGGACCCCTAACCACTAATTTGCTCCAAATCTGTGTTGTTTGTTGATCAAACGGTAAGATTGAACTGGCAATAAGCTTTTGTCTTTACAAGGTATTCTATGCAACATTGTTTATTTTTATACAACACTGCTCTTCTTGATGACTGAGTTCTTGTCCATGCAGACATTTGCATTAGTGTAGTCTTGTATTTCAGCTTTATCTTTCTTTTTATTTCAGTGTTCCCTGCAAAAACAGCTGTTGGTGATTACAGAGGGATCTCCCTGTAAATGGAGTCTGGAAAAGCAGTATCTTGACTCCTATCTCATTATAGAGGAACCACAGGAGGAATGGCCCAGTCAGGATGGAGAGAATTTGATGAAGGACTGGTAAATGATGTTTCCAGATCACCAATGATGGCTCCTATGAAGAGCGAAGATGATAAAAATGAATGTCAGCCTTGGTTATTTTCAGCTCAGATTCATCAAACCCAAACTAAAGATACCACAGAGGAAGATATTCTGATCAACAACCCAACTAAACAAATCAAATCAGAACCTGATGATGACTGCGGAGGACCAGAACTATCCAGTAATCCAGACACAAACACTTATTTACAACTGGATGATGACAGAAAGGCTTTAGGCTCTTCACAGATAAAATATTTGTCTCATTCAGAGGCTGAAATGGAGGATGGTGATAAAGACTGGAATGACAGCAGGGTACATAGATCAGGTGTAAGCAGTGATCGGGAGTGTAACACTGCCATAAAATCAATCAATTCTGAAAGTGGCGAAGAGTTTTACTCCCAAAGATCTCATCAGGGACACTTAACAAAAAAGTCTTTGAGCTGTTTAAACAGTAAAAAGTCTTTAAACACTTTTCCAAATGAAACAGTGCAGAAAAGAGACCACTCAGGCACAAAAAATGTCAATTGTAACATTTGTGGTGAAAATTGTTTGAATGAAGTAAATCTGACGGTACACATGAGAATCCACATAGAAGAAAAACCATTCAGCTGTGATACATGTGGACAAAGATTTACTCTAAAAACAAACTTAAACCGACACATGAGAATTCGCACAGGAGACAAACCGTTTATCTGTGATAAATGTGGCCAAAGGTTTACTCTAAAGACAAACTTAGACCGACACATGAGAATCCATACAGGGGAAAAACCATTCAGATGTGATGAATGTGGATATAAGTTTAATAGTAACAGTAACTTAATCCAACACAAAAAAATCCACAAAGGAGACAAACCATTCAGCTGTGATGAATGTGGCCATAGGTTTAGTGGTAAGAGTAACTTAAATCAACATATGAGAATCCACACAGGGGACAAACCATTCAGCTGTGATGAATGTGGACATACGTTTAGTCAAAAGAGCAGTTTAAACCAACACATGAGAATCCACACAGGAGACAAACCATTCAGCTGTGGTGAATGCGGACATAGGTTTAGTCGAAAGACACACTTAAACCAACACATGAGAGTCCACACAGGAGAAAAACCATTCAGCTGTGATGAATGTGGACATAGGTTTAGTGATAAGAGTAGCTTAAACACACACAGGAGAATCCACACAGGAGACAAACCATTCATCTGTCATGATTGTGGACATAGGTTTAGTCTATTGGCTAACTTAAATCGACACATGAAAATCCACACAGGAGTCAAATAATTTCTCTGTGGGGTTTGTTGTAGCTTATTTAGAAAATTTAGAGAATTTGATTTGACACAAGCATGGGCACATAAAATAGAATCGACACAGTTTCAGGATTTTGCTGAGACTATGTAAACAGTACTGTGTACATTCACACCGAATCAAATTTTATTTTTATGGCATCTTTCGCCCAAGTAACAAAAGTGCTTTACATATATTAAAACAACAAAGAAAACAAACAGACGCACCTGATCATTTTCACATGTGTACAAATGTATCCCCCTAATCTATGTTGCAGATTCCAGAGAGATATTTTTGTCTTCTTAACAAGTAAATAGAAATAAATGAACTTAGTTATAATTTCACAAGGGTCTTCCATTCCTCAAGAAATATTTAGCCGACAAAATCCAAGTCCTTTACGTAGGGCTGAGCTTCTCACCTTAACTGTAAGAGAGAGGTCTCAGCCTGTGGCGGAAATTCATTTACAGCGTCTGTGTTCGTGAACTTGTGCTTTCAGCTTCTTCTTTACTATGACACACCGGCACAGAGTCCACATTACTGCTGACACTGCACCTATCTGCGTGTCGATTTCAGACTTCATTATTCCCTCCCAAGACCCAGAGATATTCAAACTCATTCACTCGGGCAGGACCTCATTACCAGCTTTCTATGTCCCTATCCACAATTTTCCTGCGGCTTCTTCCGGGTTGTGGGCGTGGCCAAAATTTATGGGCGAAACTTCCGGTTTGAAGCCCCTGTCGCTTGGCAACCGGCGTATTTACTTTACAGTATTATATTTTTAATGGTTCGTGTTCTCACTTAAAGGTGCTTTACTCAAGACATGATGGCGAGATGGGAGCACAGTAAAACAGTTATCAGAAGAGGCGATATATCGTTGCCTATTCCCTCCTCTATTACGGATTGGGAGGACGAGGTAAAGAAGTGGCCGAGAATAACTTTGCTAACATCTTTAGCTACGTAATCAACGCAACGGATTGCGATGGTGAATCGATCACAAATTATCACACAGTAATATCTAACAATAACCTATTATCTATTTCACTCAGTTACAAAACTACATGTACCTACACGTATTCATATATACATGTATGTCATGTATCTGCTGAATGCCTGCAGCAAAGCGAGAGGGTGAAGGGGGGGGTAAGATGGGAAGAAAGACTAATCTTACACTTCAATGGTTTTAAATATACTATTTCCCTTACTTTACGATATTTCGCTATATTATGTATGTGACAAAGTAACTTAAACAAATTTTTTTAAAAAAATAAAAAGTTAATTCAATCTTGTATCATATAAAACAACAAAAATACTAATAAACCTGGAGATAGCCTCAAAAGATTAACATAACCTGCCCAGCCTAATTTTACCAAACTGTTTAACATACCTGTGGCAGTTTG
>JBAMHX010000006.1:1972076-1996531 GCA_037177515.1 Pseudomugil tenellus | reverse complement strand
ATTTATTTATTTATTTATTTATTTATTTATTTATTTATTTATTTATTTATTTATTTATTTATTTATTTATTTATTTTATTTTTTTATTTATTTATTTATATGTGATAGGATAAAATTATTGTTGTATACTCTTCTGCTTTCTGGGACAGGAAACCAGAACGATATGTTGTACAACAGGGTTTTGTATAAAGTTTCTACCATAAAGTGAAACTACATGTATTAAATCTGTAACATTTGGCTTTACAGGGTTAATGACGGCTGGTAGATCTGCTGAATCGGGTTCAGATTCAAAGGTCTCTGCTGGACTTGTTTACTCCAGTTTTGACCCGGAGACATCAACAGGAAATGTTTTTCTAAACAATCAGACTTAGTGACCTCGCCAAAAACACAGCAACAAAGATATCATGGAAAGGGATCAGACTGATGACTCCCCCCCCCCACCAGAGACCCAGAGACCCTGTACAATCCAGAGGAGTGAGGTGTGTGTTTACCCATTATCTGTTAAATACTACTGAGAGGTGTTCATGGAGATTTATTGTCAGAATAAAACTATTAATGTTCTGTTAGAACTGATTATATGGGAACATTTTTAATTATCTTTTTATCTTATTTTGCACCGCGGTAATGATTTTAATGTTTTATTTTTTTAATTGTATTAAAAATTTGCTGAGCAATTTTTTTTTCATAATTATTTATGTGCATGTAAGTGTTTTCACAGAGCAGAAACAGATTTATTTGAAGCTGCAGCCACCCATCCTTCTAGATGTCCATCGGCACACACACAGGAAGACCAAACACATGCTGAACAGATGCATGCGCACACTTACAGTCGTGAATGGCGTCTCGGGCTGCAGCATGCAGGTACGAATGGTGGTGTTCCTGTACTCGAAGGAGACGATGTTGAAGCCGATGGCTTCAGGCACAGCCAGCCCGATGGAAAACAGCCAAATCACCACGATCTCCACTGCCGTTACCGTGGGAACACCGGTGCCTTGCACACGTGACCAGGAGGCAACCGCACGATACCTGCACGTTACAAGTATTACTAGGTTCAATATTACTTTATTCATATTTACTCAATGTTTGTTGCTTTTTATAGCTGGATGCAAACGTGTTTATTATAAAGTATATTTAAAGCAGAAATACTTGGTAATTATTTAGTTCTACTTGTCTTGTTATTTAATGTTCAGATAGTTCTGAATGGGTCAGTTACCATTTTCCCCTGGGATTATTTAATTTTATTTAAATTTATTTAGTTTAACAATGTCGAAGAAACCCGGATCATTTTAATGAAAGAAATATAATTTAACTTCAGAAATATATCCAATAAAAGGACTATAAATCACAAGTTTGATCAATTATTATATTGATTCAGTGCAAAACTTGCTGATTCTGTCACAATACAGCTATGATTTAAGAACTAAGGATCAATGAGAGAGTTCTCATTATTGATTAAACTAAAATATGAATTTATTCTGGACTGCAGCCAGATATTTCAGTAGCAATTTACAACAGAACATCAAGGCAAATTAAACCATTTTTACTCTGTTATACGTTTCTAACAAATTATATCTGTCTAACTTTGTGTGTGCATCTATGTGTATTCTTGCCTTACTATCCTTATGGGGACCTGCGCAAAGTGTAGTCATTATAAGGACATTATTCTTATGACTACGTAGATTTCAGACTGTATGTTTTGTGTTACCTGTCCACACTCAGAGCGCACAGGTTGAGGACTGTGATGCCGACTGATGCTTTCTGCAGGAATGGGAAGAGTTTACACAGGAAAAGTCCAAAGGTGGTGTCGGCAAAGGGCCACTTCATCGCCAGAAGCTGCACACACACACACACACACACACAAAGCATAAACAGATTGACGTGATAGTCTTTGTGTTCTTGTGTCCTTGCTCTGAGTGTTTGGTGTGTTATCATGATCAGAAGGGTATTTTTGAGCTGTTATCAGCGTAACACTCGACCTCCTGACTGAGACTCTTAGCACAAGCTGCTACTGCCAGGAATAATTCATCATGCTGTTTGTGACTAACACAGTTCAACGTTAAAATACAGGCAGTGTTTTACCTTGTAGACATTGATTGGTATATCGATTGCGATGTAAATCAGATCCCCCAGGGCCAGGCTGGCGATGAGGGCGTTGGGCCCATTTCTCATGCTTTTATTTTGGTAGATAATCCTTAGAAGGGTGGCGTTACCGATGATTCCCACAGTGAAGATCAGGCAGGACAGCACTGTGTTGATGTACTTGAAAGCTGTTTTTATAGACGTGGTTTGCAAGCAGGTGGGGGGTGATGAAGTGTTCTTGTGATAAAGGACAGATGAGTTGGGGGAAGATGACGAAGATGGAGGCTTTCGTTCATGTTTGTGTTTCAGTTTGCTTGAATGTTTCAGCTTTTCTGGCTCCATCAGTATCGAAGGCTGATGTATAGTTTCTTGTGAGATGTGCGTCTCTCCATTTGAGGTTTGGATATGATGATCTCGGGGAGGCAGATCAGTGCTGAGGAAGTCATGTGTCCTCAGGCCTGACAGATGAAGACGAGGCTGAAATGTAGTGTTGTTTTGGCAACTAATAGGACTTATAAACAGCAAACACCAGGCAACCGAAAGCAGGACGAACTTACTGAGCGTGGATGATTGTTTTTGTCCGACACTGGAAGTCAAACCATTTACAGAATCCATTGCTGTGACTCCTCAAATGTTCCAGATCTGGTTGCGATTCCTGAATCAAGTTAGTGGACCCACCGGAAAACTTAATCACTTAATTGACCACTTTGCAACCAGCAGTATTTACAGATGTTTGTAGAATAAGTTTTAGAACAAATCAAAAAGGGTTTGTGATGAATCCGTTTTCAAGGCGCTTTAAGGTGGAGAAAGAAATGTTGGAGATCTCAGATGATGCTGGTGATTGTGGGCTCAGACTGAACCTGCACAGAAGTAACATACATTAGATCAATCAGATTTGAACTCTTTAAGGAAAACATGTGATATGTTTGATAAAAAGAACAAAAAGAGGTTATAGTGTCATTTTAAACACTTATACAGATCGGTGCCAAAAGCTGCTGAATGTAATATGATTATATGAAATATTTGTGTCTATTTCATCATCCTCATGGGAACAATCATCCTCCCCAAAAACATCTAGACAGTGGACAATAAGAAACCAGTCAAGTAGATGCAGTAAGGGATCACAGTACATCTTATAAATTAAACAATTTTTTTTCCATGCTTTTTCCATATATATATATATATATATATAAGTTGAAACCAGACAAACACCTCAGTTTATCCTTTGATGTGTTGGGTGAAACACTGAGACACCAAACATCAGGAAAATCTCTTCTCTTTCAGACTTTCTTTAGAAACTTATTCCACCTTTGCTACAATATTTCATATGTAACTTATCAAACATTTTCTCAAACAGGATATTGACTTAAAACAAACCTTTTACTCAAATTTCTTAGATAAACACAGTTACTGTCTGTTGATGACTGTCTAAAGGTTTGCTTACATGCGAAGAGGCATCACTAAACAGGTTATTCTCTACTCGATAACATCACTTTCACCTTTGTTTGAACATAGTGACTAAAATTATAAGTATAATTTAGAGTATAATTTCAGCACATCTTTGCTTAAAAATAATGGTAAAAGCAGAAACATGGGGAGAGAACAGATAACAGGAGGATAACAAATACAAATAAAACATTACAGTAGACTAAAAATAAATAGTTTTCTTTATCAATTTTAAATTAATTTAGAAAAATTTATTAATATGTAAAGAAAATAATAATAAAAACTCACCTGTTTGTTTTTAAAGGTTTTGTGTTATTTTCCCATCCAGATTCTTCTAAAGCAGAAAGAAATGTTCGCTCTCCTTAGTCACAACAAAACTGATTAAATCTTATGCAGCTACGTTTTTACCCTCTCTCTCTCTCTCTCTGTCTCTCGCTGCGACTCACCCACTATTTTCTCTCCTCCTTCCTTCCTCCTCCTCCTACTTCCTCTCATCTTTCATCAGCTGTATTTCCAGCTTTTCTTCTTCGTCGCCCCTCATCAACTCGACCCCTCAACCCCTCCCGTCCTCTCCTCGCTTTCAGTGGAACATCTCATAAACGCTCCGAAGATGCAAAGTGACTGAACTTTTACAATCTGACACACTTACACATGAACTACCACCAAACCAGACTTCCCAGTTAGACGCTGGTGGATAAACAATGTTGTGGAAATTCAGGTTGTAAACTTTATCACTGTTTCACGAGAGTTTAAACACATGTGATGCCAGATTCAGTTTAATGTAGCAGCTTTAAATTTCAGACTTCTTCATGTTAATTCATGTGATACAACAACAGTAAATCCTGTCAACTCAAGGCTAATTCAACTGTTATAAATTGTTTTTTATATTAAATTCATATTATTTACAAAGCAGTTTACAGTAATTATTAACTGTGTTGGCTTGTTAAACATATTATACTGGATTTATACAGCTGCTTACGTTGCAAGATTTTATGAAAAATAATAATAAAAAAAAGGAACAATAAAGATATCTAGAAATGAAAGATGCTTAAAAGGAAGATCCAAGACTTTTGTTTTTTAAAAAAAGTATTTTTAAAAACAATTGTGTGTTTTTGTGCTCTTGGGATGTCAGGGAGGGTTTTACAGCAAGCAGCAACCCAAAAAGCCGTATCTGCCACGATACCGTGTTCGGTTCTGGGTATGATCAGGTTTGAGTGACTGGAGCAGATGGAACATGTTGTGGGGGGAGGGGGAGCATTGGAGTGAGTACATGGCCATGTCTAGCTGATGGGAGTACTGGGGCTCTTGTCACTGGGTTGTTGCTCTACATCCCAATGAGACGTGTATTGTTTTAGTCCAGTCTGGAGGAGATAAAGGACCAAATTTTCTGCATGAGGCTGAAGTGCGTGATAGAATGAAGTCTGACATAAATGGGATTCATATTGTAAGAAAGATTATTAAAGCCTGAACAGGAAAATTAAATGTTATTTTAACTCTTTTAACCTTTAAACTCTGAACCAAGTTTTTGTCTTTCTATTCATTATATAAAAATAATTAAACCTTTTAATTCCAGTTAACATCTAGATATGTTGTTTTATGAAAAGCCTCAGTTGTCAGATTATATTGTTAAAATTTATGAAGCAACATAAAATAAATACAAATAAAAAAAGGTAATTTATTTAACAGAAGTTTGTAGAAATAAAACGCAGATCTGTTCTGGCCAAAACGTTGCTCATCTGCACATCATTCACTTTAAGGGCCAGATTTATTAAAGGTTTGTGTGTTCTAAAACGTATGCAAACCTACTGCACACGCTAAAAAAGTACAAACTGATCTACTAAAAGGCTTTGCGTCTTCCAAAGGTACAAAATTGCGCGTTCTCCTCGAGTTAGTACGTTTGTCTCAATGAATAAGTAAATTGGGTCGTTCACGCACAATTTTGCGTGGAGTGGGAGGAGAACATGTAAATATATGATTTTAGCACAAGCAAAGCGATTTATCAAACTTGAAAGTAATTTTGCTGGTAGAATCTGCGCCTATATTTAGCACGTATCAATGTGTGATGCAATGCGTAATTGCGTACACATGGCTGCAGTGATTGTTGCAATACAAAGACACAGAAATAATCAAAAACGACGGAAAGAACGCATATTTCCTCCTCGTGTTAACATGTTTGGAATGAGAGAGAAAACTAATTATTAAAACATATCGCCTATCCAGCCTTGCTGTTTTGGAGCTTTTGGAGGAACTAAGCGCAGATTTGGAGCCACACACAAGAAGGAGTCATGCATACCTGCAATAACTAAACTCCTGGGAAGTTTTTGGCATCTGCGTCATTCCAGTGTACAGTAGCCAACACAGCAACATGTCTTTGACATGTGTTGACTGGATTCCTAAATGCAATGTTGCGCCGGATCGCGACGTTTATTAGGTTTCCAAGCTATCGAGATTCTTCGAATAAGACGAAACAAGGTTTTTTTTAGGTGGCTGGATTCCCCGGTGTTATAGGAGTAATTGACTGCACTCGTGCAGCTTGTGCCTCCCGCAAACTCTGAGCATATATACAGAAACAGAAAACACACATTTGTTAAATGTGTAGTGCGTTCCTTTGAGCTGCTGTCAGATTTATTTGCTGTAGCTCTTTGGACATTTTATTGGCTTCTTCCACCAACACCTCAAATTCCATCACATCAAACTTGTATTTTCGCTTGTAGTTTTGTAAAGTTGTCACCATGAAAACCATGACACACACTAAATCCTCATTTAAATAGGCGTGTCTACAACACTTTGCACCCGCTGTCATTTGGGTGAGCAATCTTAGTAGACCATCCATCAAAATCATCTTCTTTGCTTTATTCCAGCTATAGAAGATCATCATGGTTGTTTTTTGCAAACACATTTTGGATTTTGACTTTGAAGTCTATGTGATCAGCATCAATCCTGGGACGTTTTCCAGGGAAGCTGAGTTTTGCTTTACAATTCAGCGTTACATGCACATTATGGCTAATTCATCAAAGAAACCCAAGAGGACATTATCATTTACTGACAGGAGAGAGCCCAGAGAAAAGACAAGATGTAAAAAAGATGCTGAATAAGTCGGTGAAGCCAAAGAGGGAATATCTGCCAGATCAGATCAAACCTCAGATCAAACTATGATTCTCGCTTTCTTTAAGATTGTCAATATGTCAACAACTTTTTTCCACCGACTGATCTTCAGACCTTTTCTAATCTTTTAAATTATCTGCTTTTGATCAAGTTTATGTTTGTTTTATGCATTTACAGCACGGATTGAATTTTTTTCTGTTCTTTTATTTATATTTCAGTGTTTTTGAGTGAGACAATGCCAAAGTGTTGCTCCTCACTTGCCAAGAAAGATCTTTTTTTTGTATAGATGGAAACACAATCATAATATTTTTATCAGCTCATGATTATATTTATTTGTTCATGTTCATTTATTTCAAGGTGTTTTTTAATATATTTACTGAGATATATAAACATGCAGATGACCATCAACACTTACTTCAAATATCGTAATCTTTTTGTTGGGTTTTCTTTATATAGCTCCAAACTCTATTTACTCTTGTGTCTTTACTGTTTTCTATTTTTTCTGTGCTTACAGGAAATTCCCAGCACTTTGTTTTATACATGAATATGTGGTGACACAAGTTATTCCTGCGAGACAGATGTTGAGTTTACACATCTGTAACATGCATCTTATCTGTAATACTTCTGCATGTCTCCGTCTGACTTCGGCTCAGTTTGACCTTTGACCCCGGGGAGCCGATGTCTCGGCTAAAATTGTTTTGAGAAGTCTGCGCTATCTTTCCAACAGAGTGCCAGAGATATGTGGTGCGTCAGTGTGTGAGTCTGTGTGTGTTGTTTATTTATTACAATAAGCAGAGACATAAACAGATGAAAGCTCTACGTGACTTGAACCATGCAGCCAGATTATTAATCTCTCTCTTGGACACAAACATTGAACAGCCGCCTTAAGGCAGCAAATGATTGCCACTGCTTTGTGACTGAATTGTGTTTGAAAGCTGTTTATTTGTTTTATGGATATTATTATTACACAGCATTTATTATAATGTCTAAAGATGTATTTTTACCAAATGTATATTGAAAAAGGATTTTTTTATTTTATTTTACTTTATTTTATTTTATCTTATTCTATTTTATCTTATTTTTATTTAATTTAATTTAATTTTATTTTAACTTTTGTCAAGTGGTAATTCAATTAATTCCTGTGATGTTCGAGCTGTTGTTTCCAAATCTTTTGGCCTTTTTTTAGAGCAGTAGATGCAACTCGGTTGTTCATATAAGAGAATGTTCATTATGTAATATTTATATTAAATAATTAGTAGAAATAAAATGTAAAATTTCTCTTACTTACATGAAAGTAATTCATGTAAGTGAATGCATGTAATTGCATTCTGCAGTTTTGCCACTAGATGTCTCTCAGTTTTCTAATACAAATCTATTGATATAACAGTGCTAACAAACACATCGATCAGTTACAAGCAGCATTTATACTAACATAGTCATGTTTTTACTGTTTTTTGTTTTGTTATTCTTACGTAGATTTTAAATGTTATTTTTTTACCATTAAATTTGTTTTTTTTTAACACAAATGGACTGTTCAACATCTATGTTGTGACACGTTTCTAAGGTAACCCACTGGCCATAGAAGCTGCAGATGAAATAACTTATGTTTCCGTAAGTTCTGTGTTCCTGTTGCCATGGTTACCAACTAGCGGTTGAGCAGCGCAATAATTTAGAATGATACTATCTGCTCTGAATATTTTTTATAAATGTTCGATAATAGTTTTTAATGAACACCCTGCAGCCAATCAGGATAGAGTATTCTGGTATAAAGCAGAATAACAAACTGACATCACGAAAACACTTAAACCAGACCAACTGCAAGCAAGTGAATTTATTCAGTTTTCTGAAGTTTAGTTATTAAGTTCATATCCATCATTTTTTCTGCGTCCAGTTATGAGCCTTGGTTTAATGGTGTTGGTGGGTACGTCCTCATACTGTCCACTGCACTCACGCTGACAACGTCAGTCTTAAAGCAAAACTAAATGTCCCAACATCACTGTGTGGAAATAAACTGAACAACAGAATAAAGCTAAACTTAATTCAGGGTAGCATCACTAAAGGTCCATAGATTATAGATTTCCCATGAGCCTTTGCACACTCGATACCATGGCGCGTTGAATCTAGAGAAAAGTGTATTTCATCAGGATACGGAGGCTGTTTTAGACATAATTTCTGAACTTTGAGGGATGAAACGGATCTCAGATGACTACAGAACACCAGATTCTTGTTTTCTTGAATGTTTTCAACGTGCTTGATGTGAAAACCTGATTAATTTAATCTGATTGGGATTTTATAAATGCAGGAAAAAAATACAGAACTCTGATTTAAACATAAAGTTTTGTGTTTCTTTGGCTTCAAAGAACATTTTAGATGAAATATGCAACCATTTCCATTTTTTCTTGCTTTTTTGCCCCCTAAATGAAACATCTGACCTAAGATAAACCACATTTCTGAGAGTTTTATCTGTTATCTTTAATAAAAGCGTCATGTTGGTTTGAGAACAAAGAGCCTGACTATGCAAACAGGAAAGCAAGGAGATTTGTTTTATTAATTTTCTTTTATTTGACTATTTCCTGCCTTCATTACGGAGATGAAACGCATATTGTAACCGTAAAAACAAAGTGCATTTAATTTGAAGCAGACATTTTTCCTCTTGTGGAATTATCCTGGTGAAAAAGAAACTGTTTAATTCTCACATCTCTCTTCAAAAGCACCACTGGTTAATGGACAAATTACTCTTGAAGCTTATTAAAATAACAGCAGCAAACAAGCGTCATTCAAAGAGCGCAAATCAAACGCAGATACTCGGTGAGAGCAAACAGGAAACACACGCTGCTGATTTCCACCCTGAATCTGCAACTTTATTAGAAACGTTTGAAGACGAGAAACTCGCCTGTCACCACAAAGCGAGCGCGGTCCCTTACTGGGCGAGTTTCCATCCAGCTGGGGGGGCGTTTGATGGAAAGTTTCACTACAGAAACTAAACATCAACATCTGAGCATGAAAACCTTGCAGATGTGTGGATCAGAGCATTTTATCTCACTGCCAGTAAAATACATGTTTACAACATGTATGTGTTCTAGTAAATGAATGAAATATCAAACAATAAAGAACAAAGTCTGTCATCAGACTGAATCATTCATATTAAAGCTAACGTTTCTATGTGGATCTACATTAGATTTTAAAAAGTTTTAACTGTTTTTACTGTATTTACCATTAAGATCAAGATTTATTTTATTTTTTAATGTCGTAATACATGTTTAACTTTTTTGTAAACATGTGAATTTGTTCTTTAAAGAAATCTTTGTAATTTGTAATATTTTCTGCAATAAATTAACTTTTTTCAGGGGATGAGATTATGTCTCAGGTTGTATCAGCTTTCATTAGTTTGTTATAAGCAGATTACATCAGGTCAGTATGGTTTCCCCTTCTTCTATGCAGTTTATGATTATATGCCTGGATGCAGAAATTAAAGGATAGAAGCTTTTTAAGGGGCTTTTTGAGGTCCTTCTGACCAGTAAGTCATTACTGGGTGGGGAACCTTGACCCTCGTGCTGAAGGTTTACCATGACTCTCTGTTCTAACACTCCAGATTCAAATAAATTAATCCCAGTGCAGATCTTAATGGGCTGTTGGATCCATTTGATTTGAATCAGGTGTGCGGGACCAGGACCAGGAATCCATGGAAAACCTGTAGGATTCCGGCCCTGAAGAGTTTCCACCCTGCACTAAGGTGATGCTCCTTTAATACCCAATCCTGGCACCCGTTCCTTTTTTTCTCCAGCTGATTGTATTATTATATAATTAATTATAATTGTTTAATTTTTTAGTATATTTATAATTTTTAGTATAATTTATAATTTAGTATATTACTGGCTATTAGCTTTAAATTATTTTAAATAAAAAGACTATTAATGAAAATAATCACATATAAAACTATTTATTCTCACTTTTTCCCAAGCTTTTAGGCAACTGGTGAAGTTTATTTACTTGTTGTCTCAGTTTCTAAGCGTGAATCTACCAAACAAATGGGGATGAACATTACTTTTTAACCCATTTTGGCCAATCCAGCTCTATGATGATGTTTTAAAAGCACCCAAAAGAAAGACGAAAGAAGACATGGCAATATGAACTACAAATTAAACAACAAAACAACTTCTAAGGCTTTTCTTCAATCTGGAGAATTGGGTACTTTGGAAACATGAATATATAATTTTTGTGTTTCTTAACTTAGTTTAAATAAAAGACAACAATAATAAATAAACAGATTAACTTGTCATGTGTGTCATCTTGGTGTATGTAAAGTCAAATTAGCTTTTAATATAAATAATTTAAAAAACCACAGTGTTATATTTATGTATTTACTTTAAATTAATTATATTTATTATTTACACAAATTAAAGAATAAGTAAACAAACTAAATTAAACATAAGAAGAAGTGTTTTATGGTCAGTTTACTGTCTTCTAAATGGAACAAGACAGTTGATTTTGCAACACCTCATGTTGGAATGCGGTTAGTGTAGCGTTGCCATAGTGACGGCGTAACGACAGTACGCCTGCAGCGGAAACTTTTGACGCAAACTTGTGCGGTATGTTTATATTTCTGTTCTTCTGTTCGTGTTTTAGTCTTTACGTTTGAAGTTAAAGTGCTTATAAGGATACCGGTTTATACTTTCAGCTTTATTCTGAAAGTCAGCGGAGAAATTAGCTTAAAAAGTCTTTTAGTGAACGTCGGATGTCATAAAAAACGTTAAAAAAACAACAAAAAAACGTTATAATTACATTTATTTTGACTTGTCCATAATAGCAGCAGCACATCTAAACGTATATGTGAGAGAAAACAAAGAGAAAACATAAATAATATATTTTTTCCTGTGGTTGTCCAAAATAAACGTGCTTTAGCTTAATAATCACGTAAATCTGTATTGAAGCTCTAATTCTTCTCTCAAGCTTTGTTTTTCAGTTCTGTGTTCATTTTAGCGCGATTAGCATTTAATTTACTAATAAAATAACTTACTTTTAACTTATTTTAAAGTTGGACAATAAAATATACTCTTAATATCTCATTTATGGCTGTTATATAAACATTTCCCACCTGCAAGAGATTTAAACCACACAAAATTATTTAAAGAATATTCTGCTAATTTTATTCAATTTATTTAATTTTATTCAATTCAATTTATTTCAACACCCTGCTGTGGACAATGATGCATGTCAGCTGACATTATCTGCCTCTTTTACTTTAATTTAAGTGAAATTGGCATTTATTTACCAGCTCTATATGTTTTACCAGAGTTTTTCTTTTATATTTAACAGTCTTGCATTTTTATATGTAAAAAATGCAATAAAGCACGTGTCTGCTGTATTTAAAACGATCTGAAATGTCCTCCAGGCTGAATACTGTTTGAAGATGTACGCAGAGGAGCAGAAACACAATGAGCCTTTTCTACCAGAAATCACAACCAACCTTTACAAACAGAAAAGTCCTCAGCAAAGGTAAAGTAAAAAATCTTTTTTTATTATTTTTATCTGAATATTTGATTTGAAAAGTCTTATTTTATATATTTGCATGTGGTCAGAATTCTTGCAGTGCTAAATGTCTCCACAAGGGGGCAGGAGACAAGCAGCAGATTGTTTACAACAAGGTTTTAAGCTGTTTTTACCTGTTAGAGTCTCAGAAAGTTCTAATGATATAAATATATTTTGTATCATTACAATAAAAAGAAAGTTAAAACAAAAGAAAATCAGAGTAAATTTACATTAAATATAAAATTCCAGCACAGATATGCAAGTAGAAATCTCTACACTCCTAAACTGCTTCTGTGTTTCTACCCGAGAAGGAAACTGTCTAATATTGTTTTTCACTTCTACATTTAACTTTATTTTCAACTTATTGGGTAGATTTTGACATCAACATAAACATTTAAATATTTATTTTACGTTAAACACATAAATTAAAGCCCCAGTACTGAACTTTGGGAGATTTTCTTAGCGAGGCGTCCCCAAACGACGGCTAATTTGGCCTCCATCTTGCATCCTACTTAAACTGTGAGCGCTCTACAGCCAGTAAAAGTCAGTCCACGATGAGAACATGCAAACTCCACACATTATCATTATGATCTCCTCTAGCCGAGGATTGAATCAGCAACCTTTTTGCTATAAGGCGACAGTGCGAACCACTGCTCCGCTGTGCAGCATGTGCTCTTTCATGGACATTCAAACTAGCCAGCGTGTTTATATGCAGCCGCTAGCGTGCACTCGCGCTGCCGTTGGGAAGTATCAGCTCCAGGAAGGAACCTCATAAATCGCTTCATCCTCAAACTGAATCAGAAAGTTATTTATCGCTACTTTAAACTTTATGTAAATGTAAACTAAATAGTTCTATAGAGAAAACATTAATTTTTCTTTTTTTGCCTCAGTTTGTGTACATTTAGCAGCAATTTCACTTGAGGTCAAGAGTTTGTCTGGATTGAGAAACGTCTCACACACACACACACACACACACACACACGTTGCTATTAAATACACACATGTGCAGTTCAGAACGAGCCGGATTGTGTGCTGTGAAGAATTTATAAGGATGTAAAAAGAATGGACGATGCGTACACACAGAAAACCACCACTTACGTTAAAGTACACAGAGCTACAGTTGTGTGTCTGTGTGTGTGTTTGTGTTTCCATAATGTTGTGACATAAATCAGCTTATGTAATAACACTGCGGGAGCTTTTTGGAATCTGTTTGCTGTGAACCATCAGGTTTCTGGTGAAAAATGCTTTAAACTCTGTGTGTGTGTGTGTGTGTGTGTGTGTGTGTGTGTGTGTGTGTGTGTGTGTGTGTGTGTGTGTGTCTGCGTCATCATCAGGAGGAAGCAGCGAAAGGAATCGAGATGGGCTTCAGGTGGACCGCCTCAGCTGCTGTCCAAGAAGGAGATTGCGCAGTGAGTTCAGTCTCCATGGTAACCAGGTGTTGTGATTCCTGCAGGCCAAAGAAACCTTTTACTGGTTTTATTGGTGTGATCTGGATGTATTCGCTCCATCACAGTTGGGTTTAAAGGCCCAGTTCTGCTTCCTTACCGGGATGTCCGTTTAAAACGTTTGCATTTTGCTTGTTAACCCTTTAAAGCCCAACCTAAGAGCAACTCGGCACTTTCATTCAACCTTTAACACAATCTCAAACAAACTTTTTCTCTTTTGGTTTGACGTCAGAGTTATTTATATATAAACTAACTGGTGTTCTTCCTCCTCGTGCACGTCAGGTTCAGAAACAGTCCAAAGCAGTTAATCTGTGTGGAGCTGCTGCAGGAAGGCTTCCACAGGTCAGTTTCCACCAGCATCAGCGTCCGTAACCGTGTGAGAGCCGGTGTGTCGATAACCGCCTTACACTCAGGACGTTGTATTTCTTTCTCTCTCAAGGATAAAACTGGTTGTATTTCATCTTTTTAGGTTCTGATTAATCTTTTAGCAGTGTTTTATTATTTCCCTGACGGAGTGTCGGGATATTATGGTTTCGCCGCAGATCCTTTGTGTTAAAACAATAACTTGAACAATATTCAGTGTAGAGTTTTCATGTTGTGCATGTTTTGTTTAGAAAGACTGATTAGTTTTTGAGTGATTTATCATCTTCAGGTTGGCCACCAGGAGGCGCTCACACCTGAAAACTGGTTAAATCTCTGATACTATTCATCCCCTTGTCTTAAAATCAAGTGCAAATGAAAGGTCATGACCTGAAGATGTGTCACATAATGACCTTATACCTGGATGTTTATATATTTGTATTGTATCAGGATTGGAAAATTTAATATTGAGGGTGTTTTCTCCGACAGGGTCATTCTAGTTTCTAGATGTTTCTATCATAACAAGGACAATGACCTTATTGTTTTGATTAAGCAGAAAAGCAAGTTGAAGACATTTTGTTCAAATCTTTACTGTATGTTGTTATAAATTTGCAACATTTTTTCAAATGTATGCATTTATTTATTATTTTATTTGCTTTTTATTAATAAGTTTGTTATTAATTATATTTTATTTAGCGTGTTTTGTTATATATTTTTCTTTATTTACATTTTTTCACTGTATTATATTTTTTCTTTAAACAAATTTAGTTGTTTAGGGTTGCATCACTGTTCTGTGACACTGAAACTACAAAAATACGATTATTTAACAAAATAATTAGATTTATCCAGGATATTGAGAAAATATTTATTATATCTTTTAAATGATTATGTATTAATACAGCTTTAATAATCAGATCCTTCTCAGAGCTCTTCTCTCTGCTGGGCTCGGATGAGGACCAGAGGGCAGCGGCAGACCCAGAATCAGCCCGGCTTCTGACTCCACCACTGCAGGAGCAACAGGACAAACTGGAGACAATGAAGCTGCATCTGAGCCGAGCCGAGGAGGCGGAAAGGACAGGTGGTTTGTCGCTTAGGACAAAGCTACACACATATATTTACGTTTCTGGCTCTTCTCACTGTGGGACACACTAAGTTCTGTTTGGGGTCCAGTTTGAGATTAAAGTAAGATTTTGAACCTGAGTTAAAGTAAAGTTAGAGGTTTTCATTGCAGGTTCCTGGTCGGTTGTGTGCGAGCAGCGTCTGCTTTTGGGCCGCTACTTCTCTGCTCCAGAAGACGTTTGGCTCAGTTTGTATTTTTACCACAGCTGTGCAGACAGAGAGCGAGGAGGAAACACCAGATGGGCCACGGAGGCCCGAGCCTGCCTGGCTCACATCTACCTGCAGAGAGGTGGGCGCCGATCTTTAAAGATAAAACAGTATGCATATAAAGGGAAAATGTCTTTATAGGTGATCTGGAGGACGCAAGACAGCAGGCGGAGCTGTGCCTGAAACAGGCCGAGGAGGGCGGCTGGATGGATTCATCCGGTCAGCCGATGAGGCTCCGGTCCTGTCAGACGCTGGGGAAGATCTACAACCGGCTGGCTGACGCTGCACTGGCCAAAGCAGACTACGACACGCCGCTGGAGCTCAACCACAAGGGCCTCAGCATGGCCACAGAGTGTAGGTAGAAGCAGAGTGCATGCTGGGAGTTTGCTGGAAGGCAGAGGATGACGACATAGAAACATCCAGATGCATCAAACAGCATCTTCACCCACAATACTGATCAGTTTAGATTAAATTACACTCACACAGCAGTAAAGTAAACTTCTACTGACGGCGTAGAGCCGTCAGTGTTGGAACAGGTGGTTTTTTTTTAATTATTTAATGTAATGGCTCCCAACCATAAGTGTTGACTGTCAGCACTGTTTTGGGACCCAGAAAATGTTCATTACGGTAATAAATGGGGGTCTTTACAATATATTATATTAATTTAATATTTGCCGATATTTCAGTCACAGTCTTATTTAAAATCAATTTTATTTATGATCTACTGATTAATAAAGTTAAATCATTTTCATTCATATCTACATCACAACAAGCAGCTAGAATATCATTTAACATTTTTATTCCTGAGTTCAGGTATTTAAAAATGTGTTTTTATAACAAAACAAACTAGTAATAAACAGAAAATACATGTTTATTGTATGTCAATGTGTCATCGACCATGTGATCAATATATTGTTACACCCCTACTATGTAACTGTATTTTAAAACATATATATATATATATATATATATATATATATATATATGTGTGTGTGTGTGTGTGTGTGTGTGTGTGTGTGTAAAAATGATAAGCTCGCAGTAAAATCAGCCTGAAGTTGATCCTTCCTCTTTCTTTTCCTCTCTTTCTCAAATAATGTCCTCTTGGATGTCTGAATCTACTATAATGTGTAGAGATATTAATATCACAGCCTTGATATCCAGTTGCTGGCATTTGCCATTCAGCAAACACCAGCTGTAAGTTGTGGTTCTAGGCTGGAAACAGCAAGCTATGAAATGTGGTTCAATGACGGCTCCAGGATTTGGGTTAATGCAGAGCTTCTTCATATTCCCATCAACAGGGTTTTATAGGAAAATATGCCGGGAACAGCGTATGTAACCCTTTAAAACACCCAACATCAGGTGTGCTGGTGGTCTTAAAGGGTCAGTATAGGTGAACACAACGTCCCACAAGGGAAATTACTGCATTCAGAGACCCACTCACACAACTGTGAAAAGTTTTAAATCATCCCTTATTTCAATAGTAGTTGCTCAAGACAGTAATCGTAGAGTTCTGCTGTAAGCGATTAAACAAACTCATTGTTTGTTTCAGGTGAAGACAAGCAGATTGAGGGAAGAGCAACCTTTCAACTAGGACTGACTTATCAGAGTTCAGGAGACCATGACTCAGCCAAACAGGTAAATAAGAGCTTAATAAGGACATAACGTCTCCAGTTCTCATCAAAGGAAACCCTAATATATTTTATAATTATGTGTTAATAATATCTGAATTTTCTCTGCTCTTAAGCTTAAGTTTAGTTAGTTTAACTATCTATGCAAATCATCATGAATTGCATTCATATCTGGTATTTGAAAGAAGAGCCAGTACTGTGTAAAGCTTTGATGGTAAACTGACACATATTATGCACATTACTGGAGCCGTTGTCAACCTGCTACATCCTGGTACATTTCGCATGCTAGTAACTGGATATCAACACAAGTGCATCATAGTAGATTCAGCAAAACCAGCCAAGAGGATTTTATCAGAGAAAGAGAGATAGATGAAAAAATAAGATAGGAATCAACAGACTGACTTTTACTGGCACAAGAGAGCTCAGAAAAGAGACCAGATACAAGAAGATTCAGATTTAGGTTTTAGCCTTCCATACCAAGTCAGACCCTCGCTAGAAACGCCTAGCATAGTGTCACATTAAAGCAAGAACACCAAGCGTGACGGGATGTTTGTAGTTCCAGAGCCGACTACACCAAACTGTTTGCTGCCAAACTGTGAGCTCAAATAAATAAAATACAATACAGTTTATCTCTCACGCTTGTTTTTGTCACAAGAAATTACTTTTTAATTCATTGATCACAACGTATAGTGTGACAAACCAATACCTTTCTCACATATTACAATCAGTTTTTACAGGGTTTGTAGACATTGTCTTTGCATGTCTGCGGGCCTGAAAAAGTTCTTCATAATTGATGGGTTGTTTGATTACAAAGTGATAAACAACAAAGAAAAGAAAAAATATCAAATATTATTCTGTAGAATAAAAAGTTACATTTTATAGATTAGTTAAATGTTGGTTGCAGCTTTTTATAGAAGATCATCTCCAAAAAAAACTGTTATGTAATACATAATGTGTATTTACAGCTGTTCAGCACCTGCATAGAGATTTACAGCGCACTGCAAGATGCACATGGACAGGCAATGACCTACAAGGCCATGGCCAAGTCATCAGAAAGGTACACACCGAGTCTGTCGCAGCGTTTTCACTGAGCGGTTCGAGAGTTTTAGCTGCAGGTTTCTCACCGGACCAGCATGTGCATGCAGGGTTTGGGCCAAATGCTTGGCGTAGCATCATAACTAGCATGATGCTACAAACATTGGAGAGTTTGCAGCGCCAAAGCCGAGCAGACCTTACTGTTGTTCCTTTTGTCTTTCCAACGTTGACTGAACAGCAACGTAGATTGTTTCCCGCTTGCTTTTGTTGAGTGCAGTGCTGTTTTTCTTTCCTCCAATCAAATATTGTATCATGTGACACCAGTAGCTCCATGTTAACTGTAGCACCATTTTCTGTGGGGTCTAGAAATGTTGTGTGGGACTGTTTTTTTAATGGAAACACAATATATACTGTATTTAAGGTGGAAACATGGTTTAACAGCATATCTGCTGTAAATAAGTGTGTATCCATATGCTTGTTTTTCTGTGTGACAGTGAAGGAAACATTGATAAAACTCTTGAATATCTGGAGAAGTCCGCTGATGTCTGCAGCAGCAACGGGCTGCAGAGCCGATTTGCTGACATCTGTCTGGATTTGGGAAACATCTACTACAACATGGTATCAATCACACGCTGGTTGATTAAACTGATCAGTGTAGCTGCGAGTGGTTTAAAGATTTTCCCCACGGCTGCTCTCTGTCTGTAGAATCAGTATGTGAGAGCGTACGAGTACTTCCTGAAGAGTTACGAAGTCGCCTCTGATGGAGGAGATGTAGCTGTGCTGCAGAAAGCGCAGGTGACTCTTTTATTATCTCTGTCCAGACGTTTTCCTTTCCTCCTCCTTTCCTGCTCCACGTCTGCCGTGTCAGACTTTATCCAACATAATACACATCATCCTAAAATAGTTTGCTTTCTCTATCTGTGTGTTGTGTCTTTTAGGTGCTGGTGGGCTGGACACGCACTATGCTTTTAATAAGAAAGCACCACGTTGACATGGAGTCGGTCTCATCGGGCTCCATGAACCAACAGGTGGCCTGGAAGGAGACTGGAGGACGCCAGGACCTCGACACCGACTCTGCTCTCTGGTCCTCTTTATCTGATCAATCAAAGCTAGAGAAGCACACTGAGCTCCTCTCATAACGAACAATTAACATTTAAAACTAAATAAAACTTCTGATGTGTTTTGTTTTATATTTGTTTTAGAAGATTTCACCTCCTTCATGATTCTGTTGATGTTACTTCGTTGTAACAATTTACTCTTCAAATGTTGGTCAGGAAAGTCTGAATAAACTCCATGTAAGATACACAGACCAGAGTCTTGCTCATAATATTCAAAATAACCTTAAGATGCTTCTCAGTTTGAGATGTTTTCTACTGTCTTAGTAAAATAAAAGAATAAGAGCCAAATTATTAGAATTAAATAAAACGTGTGGCCTAATCTAGTTTGTAAAAATCTCAATCCATAATATGGGAATCAATTTTATATTAGCAAAAGTTAATGAATTATAAATATGATGCTCTTTAATCAAGCTATAACACAATGTCCAGGTTGAGTTCAAAGTGCTATGATTTTATTTACCGCGGACCATAAATTTATTATTTTCCTTAAAAACACTTTTTAAGTTAAAATATTTCTAAGTTTTTACATCAGTGATAAATATTCAAATCACAAAAAAGTAATTAGAATTAACTGTTTTAGGTGGGTGATATATATTTTATACAGAATCCTGAGGCATGTGATGCTAACTTTATTTTATTATTTTATTAAATCAGGGAAAATTTACAGGTTACAAATGATGAAGCCCTCAGATACCATTCGTTTGAAAATATGATTTTAAAATGTCCTGTAAGCTTACAAGTAAACACCACATCAACAATAATTAAAACTCTGTATTCAATATTACAACTATATAAGTATAAATCTGTATAAATCATTACTTCACAGTTTTACTGCCATGATTTTCTTAAAACAGTCCAAAGATAGCGACAAAGTATGATAATCTTTATTACTGAGAACACGATACAAGTTTGTTATCAGAAAAGATCTGTGAATATTTTATTTAGTTAATGTTTTTTATCGTTTTGTGTGCTGAAGATTTAAAACTGAAAAGGAAGAAAACAAAGAAATATTCAAGTAAATAAATGAAAAAAGTATTATGAGGCCTGGGCTAATTGGTTTAGATATTTATATTATAGATGACAGTAACAGTAGAGTAACAGTGTTACTGTTGGTATTGTTTAATACCAGTGGAATGAAATCCATATTTTACTTGCAGAACGCTTTGGGGAATATGAATAGAAACCAACTAATTGTAGGATTTCCTTCCTTTTAGCTGATTTGCACTAATGACTTAATTTTTTTTAGACATTTTCGGTAACATATTTTACATTGTTAACGTTTTTCTATATTCTTTTACAAACCAAAATGTTTGTAAATAAAAAAAAACTTTTTAGTTGACAAAAATTGTTATACTGTGTTTTATTATGATCATAATTATGTTGAAAAATAAAAGACAAACACATTAAACTTGTACATTTTAAAGTTAAAGTTATCAGTTTTGATGATAACTGCTTTAAATTTACAATTTTATTATGACTCTTCTAGGGCTCCATATATTGGGGAAAATCTTTATAAGTAACTTGTTTTATATTTATTAACATAAATATTAATGTAGCTACATATTATTTTTTTCATGTTTTACGGTTAAAAAAAACGTGAAAAATTGCTGCGTCACATCTCCAGTAGTTACGGCCGCGCTGTGACCACGTGTCCGGAAGTAGCTTCAGTTGCTCTGCTTGTGTTTTTCCACAGAAAACTCTTCTCATAATAAGCGACAGAGTTTCTGAAGTTTGTTGCGGCTGCTGTGACAGGACGGCCGGTGGCGGGGTGGCCGGTGGCCGAGCCTCCGGACGGGAAACATGGGCCTCCTGGCGAGGCTGCGGAAGGAGTGGTTCATCATCGGGATAGTACTCGTCATCTTATCGGCCAAACTGCAGCCCAGCGTCGGTGTCAAAGGAGGTGAGGAGTGTCATCATACCTCAAACATGAAGTTCACTGTTGGCTTTAGAAGTAAAGGTTTCATTAACTTTACATAATGTTAAGATATATTTACTTGACTTAATTTAATAGAGACAAACTTTATTTTTTAAAACAGATTATATAAAATCACTCCAGGAAAAAAAGATTATTTATCCTAAATTTCTGTGTAAATAATCAGTATTTTTGTGAATGAGATAAATCTTGTGTATATTTGCTCGTGCAGTGCAGTGACACGTTGCATTGAGTGTCCACGACACACCTGCACCCCGCGCGCTCCTTCATATCATTCAGTATTTTTGTGTGACGGACCCTGAAACAGCTCAAAATACATGATATCAGAAAGAGAAAGCAGCCTTTAAGGTAAAATGAGTTTATCAGAGTAATAAACTGTAGTTTTAACACCTTCATATCTCACCTGTAGATAAGCTGCTACCTGCAGATGATTTATTTCTATTTATTATTGTTTTATAGGCAGCTGCCACATAATGCCACAAACTCCGTGACCCTTTTTCTTTCTGAACGATGGAAACGTCTTCTTAAAAAATCCCATAAATTTACATTTCGCTTAAATTCTTGAAATTTTTACTTCCTCTCACTTTCATTATACTTTTAGTTTATTCCTGTTTTATATATTTTAAGCAATTTATAGTAGAACACAGTATGAATTGAATCAAACTTTATTTATAAAGCACTTTTCATGCAATTTTACATGCTTTACATGATATAAACAATAAAATAAAGTAAGTTTATAAGCACCAAAGTATATAACAAAGCAATTTAAACACAGTATATAATTATCTCCTTCACTCACACCCCGTTCAACACAAACATAAACTCACATCTGGTTTCTGTCTCTTAACTGAATGTTGAAATTAAATTAATAGAAATAAACATCCGGCTTGATTAAATGCAATGTATTTGGGTTTAATCCAGTTTTGTCCATCTCTGTTACCAGTTTTCCCACATGTCTCATATATGTTCATGTATCCACTAAATAAAAGATCTTTACAGATGTTTCTGTTTCAACATGTAGGACCAGATGCATAAAACTCTTCAGTTTGACTCACAAAAGCATAAATCTGCATGTGATTTTTTTCCCCTTGTTACTTATATGTAACATGGTATTTTTCTGCATTCATTATACCTGCAGTCACATCTCCAGATGTTTGTAACATCTGCAGTGATCCAAAAAAGGATCAAAGCAAATCATTCCATGAAATGTTTGGATCAGTATAGAAATGCTTTGGCAGAGAAAAGTGTTTAATACTTTAATAAGGATGTAATAAAACTGTAATGTCTCTCTGTCAGGTCCATTAAAACCAGAGATCACCATCACATACGTCGCCGTCTCGCTCATCTTCTTCAACAGCGGACTGTCTTTAAAAACCGAGGTGAGAAACCGAGCAGTGTGTGATGCGTTCAGGTGCAGTTAAACTTTCCCAGTTATTTGAAGCTGTGTGTGTCTCTGTCTGCAGGAGCTGACCAGCGCGCTGCTTCACGTCCGCCTCCATCTGTTTGTTCAGTCGTTTACGCTCGTTTTCTTCCCGCTCGCCGTCTGGCTGCTGCTCAGGGTTCTCGCGCTGACGGCCATCGACCAATGGCTGCTCAGAGGGTAAGTTCAGTGTGTGTGTGTGTGTGTGTGTGTGTGTGTGTGTGTGTGTGTGTGTGTGTGTGTGTGTGTGTGTGTGTGTGTGTGAATGGCATCTTTATTCAGGTCTCAGCCGGACGGTACCTGAGAAGCGTCTTATGGACGAACACAAAGACACATATTGATGATTATTACAAGCAACTCTCTGTGTGATGCGTTCAGGGCTTCTAACCGAATATTAGAGGGGGGGGCTTTGAGGTCTCACTAGTGAAACAGACCCACATTTCCAGCAGGTTTAGTGAGCAGTAAATGTCTGTAGGAGCTGCAACTTTAGATATGTCAGACACACATTTATAAATGTTGTCTAAAGTTAAAGAAAAGCAAAAAACATAAACACAGATTATGTGTGCAGGGCTACTGACAGCCAAGTGGGGGCCCAGACCCCAACACAGCCAAAAAACTAGAAATTCTGCTGTCCGACTAGGAGTTTATCCCTAAAATCTTTAAATTCCCAAATCCTGATATAATTGTCTAAACATTGAAACATTCAGGTATAACATCATTATGTGACGCATCTTCAGGTCATGACCTTTCATTTGCACTTGGTTTGAGGTCAATGGGATGAATAGTATCAGAGATATAACCAAAACAGTTTTCAGGTGTGAGCGCCCCCCGGTGGCCTACATGAAAATGATAAATGGAGTGTATGGGGACGAAATGGTCCTTCCTCCTAAGTGATTAAAGTTATGGGTACTTTTGGATAGTTATTCTCAAAAATATCCTCAGCACAAATTAAATGATACCTGCAGAAACAACCAACATATCCAGCAAAGGGGCGAAAAGGTTTTTGTTCTGGCTGTATTTGCTGCATCTTTTACCCCTCATGTCGCATTACAACATCTGTAACAGTAATTTCATCCCTCATGTCGCATTAAAACATCTGTAACTGTAATTACATCCCTCATTTCGCATTTCAACATCTGTAACTGTAATTTCATCCCTCATGTCGCATTACAACATCTGTAACTGTAATTACATCCCTCATGTCGCATTACAACATCTGTAACTGTAATTATATCCCTCATGTCACATTAAAACATCTGTAACTGTAATTACATCCCTCATGTTGCAGTACAACATCTGTAACTGTAATTACATCCCTCATGTCGCATTACAACATCTGTAACTGTAATTACATCCCTCATGTCGCATTACAACATCTGTAACTGTAATTTCATCCCTCATGTCGCATTTCAACATCTGTAACTGTAATTTCATCCCTCATGTCGCATTACAACATCAGTAACTGTAATTACATCCCTCATGTCGCATTAAAACATCTGTAACTACAATTTCATCCCTCATGTCGCATCAAAACATCAGTAACTGTAATTACATCCCTCATGTCGCATTACAACATCTGTAACTGTAATTTCATCCCTCATGTCGCATTACAACATCTGTAACTGTAATTACATCCCTCATTTCGCATTTCAACATCTGTAACTGTAATTTCATCCCTCATGTCGCATTACAACATCTGTAACTGTAATTACATCCCTCATGTCGCATTACAACATCTGTAACTGTAATTATATCCCTCATGTCACATTAAAACATCTGTAACTGTAAATTACATCCCTCATGTTGCAGTACAACATCTGTAACTGTAATTTCATCCCTCATGTCGCATTTCAACATCTGTAACTGTAATTTCATCCCTCATGTCGCATCAAAACATCTGTAACTGTAATTACATCCCTCATTTCGCATTTCAACATCTGTAACTGTAATTTCATCCCTCATGTCGCATTACAACATCTGTAACTGTAATTACATCCCTCATGTCGCATTACAACATCTGTAACTGTAATT
>JBAMHX010000006.1:1938634-1969750 GCA_037177515.1 Pseudomugil tenellus | reverse complement strand
TTTAAAGGTCAGGTTTTCTTCGGTCAGGATTATATACTTCCGCCCCCCATCATGGCGATGAAGGCGTGTCTCTGTAATGTGTTAAGCAGTGTGTAAAGGGTCAATAGTCCCAATATATCAAACAGGGTGAGACCTCTTCAGCCTGCGTCTCACTCTGAGTGAATAGGTCTCACTCTGTTGGAAATATAGTCATAAAATAGCTTTGTTCTCTGCCAAATTTTAACACTACGTTAACATTATTTGCATTTTTTTTATACTTTTGACATGAATAATAAATACTTCCACAGCTGGAGGTCCAAAACCCATCTTGTCATGAAATATTTCTAAATGTCATTTATGCTAAATGAGAACAGAAGACCGATACGCAAACAATTTAGTCTTCTGCTTCAGTTACACACATAATTTGGTTGTTATTCAGGACCTTACCTATCAGCCATGACGCAGAAAACAAAGCAATACCACTGGATATTGCAGGGGTCGTATGGCCCACATGCAACTGCCGCAAAGAACAAACCAGAGAAGAAGAAAAGGAACAGGAAGAAGACAACGCAGAAAGCTCCAAATAAAAAGTACCCAAAGTAGATGTAGAAGTTAAGAAAACGAAAACATTGTGGTTTTATTTTTCTACATCCTCTATGGTTTTGGAAAAATGTAAATTACCAGAACCAACCACTGTCAAAAAGCAGAAGTAAACACTGAAATCAGCACTGCCCCCTAGTGGATTAGCTGATTTAACAACTGTGGCACCGTGAAAGATGCGTGGAAGTATGAGAGCGCCGACATGACGTTTAAAACAGACGTCCCCATTTACGAACTTATAGAAGCATAAATGAGCTTTGTACGCATTTATTTCTCCCCCTGTAAAGTATGATTATCAATATGACGAGGTAGTTATAAATGTCACTAAAGCTAAACTGAGAAGAAATATCTGTTAGCTGGCAGTTTTGAAGCAACACAAAGCACATTTTTCTAAATATCACTGTCTGGTCTGACAACATAAGTACTGAGCTGGCTGGCAAGCGTAATGTCCTGTTAGCATAATGACCGTTAGTGTAATGTCCGTTAGCGTAATGTTCGTTAGCGCTATCCTTCACGAGAAACGGTTTATCGGACGATTGACAGCCACTTGCTAGCGTTAGCATTGTCCCAACAAGCATTTTGAAACCCAAAATGACAGCTTAAACAATGTGTCACTGAGAATGGTTCATATCTAATCTTTGTCTGCCCAGCCTGACTCCACTGAAAAGGTGGGAATCACCATGGCAACCAGAGTTCTTTTTTTCTCCTACTGGAATATTCCATCATGGCTGCTGCCATATGTCTGATACAAATCACTTAAAAGCTCCAAGGATGTTTTCTTGAGTTACTCAGTTGCAGAATTTGTAACTTCTGTAACTTTTGTTGTTTTGATTAGTTTTCTCTGTTTAAAAATGGATTTGTTATCTTTCTTTTTTCCTCCAGCTGGGCTCTTCCTCTTCCGTTCCCTTTTCTTCCATCTTCTCTCAGCTCTTCATGACCGTGGTTGTGCCTCTTATCATGGGTCAGGTAGGTTCAGACGCACCTGTCGGCTGTTTTCTGAGCCACTTTATTGAATGTAATTTCTATATTTATTTGTCTGTGTGCAGGTGTGTCGTAGTTTCCTCAGGGAGTTTCTGGAGCGACGAAAGCCTCCGTTCGGCACCATCAGCAGTGCCGTTCTCCTCATGATCATCTACACCACCTTCTGCGACACCTTCAGCAACCCCAACATTGAGCTGGACCCCATCAGCCTGCTGCTGGTCGTCCTCATTAGTCAGTACTTTAATCACATTCTTAAAGTAGAATTAAATTGTGCCATTTAGTCTTTTAGTTTAAGTCTTCTGTCTCTGGTTAAATATTATTTTCAGACTTCAATATGGTTATATAATCTGTTTGTCTCGGGTTATAATCTTATTTAAATTTGCCATTTTAGGATGTAAATTTGCAAACTATTAGTTAATCTAATGCAGTGTGAAAGATTGAAAGATAAACCATAAGCAGTGTGTAAAAAATGGTCCCAGCCTCCAGGTTTGAAAAGTTAAGCCAATTAAAACTGCATTATTTATACTAACCAGCAGGAGGCGGCTCCTGTAGTTATAAGTTGGTATGAAAGTCACAGTAAAAAGAAAAGTTTTTAAGATGTGACTCCATGCTGACATATTTTGCTGCTGGAACCTTTTGAGGCCAGGGGAGCATTAATCACTCTCATCTAAGGTGGAATTGGGTGAATATGAAAATATAATTAATAAAGAGCTGCATTGAACAGGATATTGTCCACTTATTTACAGACAGTCCAGAAAGTGCTTTATACTACCTGCTGCCTGGGTGCTAATTGATAAAACTCTAGAGGTGTAAGCGGCCACTTTCATCAAGAAACAATATTATATTGATTTAATGAATATCAGTTAGATGTTGGCTGAATTTTCAAATTGAGTCACAATCCAATTTTAATTAAATTTCTCTGATTGATATCATTAAACAATATCACTTTCAGTGGAACGCAATAATTTCCAAAAAGTTATGGATGGATTATCATGACATTTTCAGGACATATCCAGAATGGGAAGATGAAGAAGCGATTAAATATTGCAGGTGATCTGGATCCAGGAATGTTTTGAAGGATTCTTTATCATTGCGAGATAGCCACTCATGTTATTGCAGCTGACGCTTCCTACAGGTCATTTCTGTCTGCTGTTCTTCACTCTGACAAAGATCATGTGTGACTGAATAATATTTTGGGATGCGAGTCACAATATGAGGGTGTGAGCTTGGCGGAGGTTTGCGCTTTCCAAGTGCTTTTCTAGTTTACTAATGCATCAGTCTGATGAGAACATAAAGCAGATTAAATCATCAAGGTGTTGAACTATTCCTGCATGATTCTGATCTTTTCTTGACAAAACAAACGTGCAATAACAAAGTTTTAGACTTTAATCTTCCTGTCTGGTTGTCTTCTGCAGTTTTCTCCATCCAGATGAGCTTCATGCTGCTCACCTTCGCCTTTTCCACCAGGTGAGTTTCCTGCATTATCATCAGATTCCCTTCGTCTTTGACTCCGTTACCACTATTTTACTTTATTTTCCCATTTTAAACAACAGTCGGAGGAACTAATGTTTACATATGTGTAGCGGAGTCGCTGCATCCTTCTGGATAATGCAGCAGAAAATAAAAACGCATCAGTTTTGATGATGATGATGGCTTTAACTTGCTTTTCGTCCCTGCAGGTCCGGCTCGGGATTCAGCCCTGCAGACACCGTCGCCATCATGTTCTGCTCCACACACAAGTCTCTGACTCTGGGTATGACACATGTCATGTTTCCATCACAGTTTTAAACAAAATAATATTAAATAAAAGTGATATTTGTAAACTTTTAATAAGCAACAAGCGATTTGCATGTTTCCATTGCGCTTAGGCTCCAACAGTTGCAGCTCACGCAGCCACATAGTGTTATTTTGGGTTTTTTACTTGCTGAGTATAATTAGCTACATCCCTTCTTCCTCATTTCTTTTTCTAATTCATGGTAAAACTTTGTATCACTCCATTTTAACTGGTCACATGACCTGCTACATCATGTTCAGGGGCGCATAAATGCGGACAAAGTTGCCACATTGCCGTTTTTTGTGATTTTTACTTAACGATAAATGTCAAGGAATTTTTATATCTTATTAAAATTGCCAGGTTTCACTTCTTTACAAACAGCTTAATGTAAACGACTGAGTTTACTGTACAGATCTCTTTAACAAGCGAAGCATCAACATGCTAAAAGATTAAAGCAGAAGATTTTGTTCTTGTTTCATGTGATTTCTTTTGCTGTGTTGACTGAAACTCAGAGGCAGCGTTTCAGTATGTTGGTCTCCTTTTCAGGAATTCCCATGTTAAAGATCGTGTTCGAAGGCTACAAGCACCTTTCCTTGATCTCGGTTCCGCTTCTGATCTACCATCCAGCTCAGATCCTGCTCGGCTCCGTCCTCGTGCCGACAATCCGCAGCTGGATGACGAGCCGACAGAAGGTACAAAAACATGCGGACAAACTTTAAGACTGTAGGGGCTGCAATAAATGCTAAACCCACTCTCTGAGATGGCGGCTGCATTCCAACACTAACCTCCTCACCTTGTCTCCTCTCTCAGTCTAGTCTGTTGTTGAGATAGGGCCGCATTCCAACTCTTCTATTTGTCCAGAGTGAGTAAAAACATATGCAAAAAAACGCTGATAAGCCTCTTAATGAGAGGGAAAATGATTGTATTTAGATACTATTTATCATATGTGACGCTGCGTCCAACAGGCTGAATCATCTGTTCAGTGTGATTTTTGTTACTTTTGCTCAAATTAAAGTATCAGTAAATTTTTCTTTTAATTTTGTGGAGATCATTTTGATTTTATTTACAATTTTTCTCCAAATAATTCTCAACTATATGGTTGTTTATTTGAAGTACCATCCATCAAATTTTCATCTGATTTCACAAATAAAAAAGGTATTAATCAGATATGATCAAATATATAAGTAAATATAAATATATTATATATTTAAATATATTAAATATATATAAATATAAGTACATAAATAAATTATAACGGAAATCAAAAGAGATAACAGTAATAATGAAAAACAGAAACGGCAAAAAAAAATCATAAAATGTTTTGTATGTCAGGAATATTTAGTTTCATCACTAATTTAAAATTATCACTCAGTAAGAAATTTATAATTTTATAATTTTTTTACCTAAACAAATTCCTTAAATTTGTTCTTACTTTATATTTTTATTATTTATTAATCATGTATAACAAATAATTTCTACATAAATATTTTGTCATTTATCTCTTTTTAATTACTTTTTAAAATCGCATCCTGATGTCATGTGATATTTTCTATTTTAAAAAATATATATATTTCTTATTTAATCTTCTGTATTGAACACATTAATCTGCACCCAGTTTTGTTTCCACAATTTCTTCAATCCTACATCAATCAGAAATCAAATAAAATAAGTGAAAAACATGATTAATCCCAGAAGAAAGATCTCGAAACCTTCAGAGCTACTTCTGTTGTAAAAACAAAATAGAAACCTTTTTTTTCCCAGTATGTCCATTTAAATGTAGAAGTTTTGTGTGTGATGGCTCCTTCTGCTGGCGGAAACATGAACACCAGAAAACCTGCTTCTGCAAACACAGCAGCTTCTTTCTGAGCACCAGCAGCATATTGTTGTGTTGGGATGTAAACAGATGGTTGCACCTTCATTTCAGCTCATTTTTTCTTCTGTGTAATTGTGTGAAACTCTCTTTAACTTTTCCTCTTTTATCTGATTCACTCTTTAAATAATTTGTCACATTTTCTCTCCGGTGGTGGATTTTTCTCCATTTTTAACACCGAGTTCTCAGCTCTGCTCTGACACGATCTTTGTCTGACACCGTCTGCCTGCTTCTTTTCTCTCTTCAGGCGATGAAACTGTCAACCCTCCAGCCCATCTGACGGGGACGAGACGGCAGCTTCCACAGCGAAGAGTTAAATTAGTTAAACGTGCCTTATTACCAATCAACGAAGACCTCATCGTGGCAGGAACCAGATGAACTGCTTGCCTTGAAATTCTGTTTTTACAATAACAAAAGAAAATAATTTGCATCATAAATATTGTTTTATATTTAAACGAAACATGTTTTATTTTTATATGATGTAGTTTGAAATATTCCTGAAGGGAAAAATGGCTTTTTTTCTTACATCTTGCTATGAAAAACACCTGAAGGGTGAAGTTACCGGACCATTCTGTTATTATGGTGTTTTCTACTCTTATTCTTCCAGATGTCACTGCCGGAAAGTTACTGTTTTTTTTTTACTTCTAATATATCACTTTTGTTTTTCTTTTTCTTTTTAGAGCAGCTGTGATATTGTGACATAGGTTGGGGATGGTGTTGAAGTGGGAAAAGTATGAAATTAACATTAAGCTGGTTAACAAAAGTCTGTTTTCTTTTATAATATGAACATATCTTGCTCTAGTTTCTTTCCACATTGTTTAGCTTTTAACCAAGTGTGGGGTTATTTTTATTTTATTATTCTCAAAGACCCATTTATGCTATTTTATGTACGTAAATGAGGACTCAGTCTGATTCACTGTCGCAGGTGAATAGATCGTATAGAGAGAGACAGAACCTCCCTGCAGGTTTCTGAAGAGCAAAAGTACATATCTCTTCCTACCGTCGCCATATTGGCAGCGTCATGTGTCCCGTTGCTCCCAGGGAATACAAGAAATGGGTAAACGTGGAGATTGGGGGGGCTGTGAATGTAGGGGTGATGATTGATGTCTATCAAACTCCAAACTGCCTGTAGGTAAAGAGCTAACTAAGCTAACTCAGGTCTAACAGAAGTAGGTGAGCTAAAGCTAAGGTACGCTAAAAATCCTGTTTGTGCTACACTCTGCCTTCTTGCTGCGGATATCGGATGGCTGTCAATCAAAATGACACGCCCCTAATTGTGCAGAATTTTAAGATGAAATAATGAATCACCCTCTTACTGTTGTCGTGAAGGTAAACTTGACTTTAACCATTTAACTTCCAGATTAGAAAAAGGTCCAGGAAAATTTTTTCTCTGCATTTTCTCTGTTTTGTTTTGAACAAAAATAATCAGAATAAATTATTTTAGCAAAAGGTTGATATGTAAGTAAACAACATAACGACAGTAAACTGGTGGAAATGTGAAACAGAGGTGTGAGAACAAACACTTCATTTGTTTTTTACATACAAAAACTGATTGGTAAAGATGGCTCAGGCAGGTTTATCCTGAATTTGTTAAAGAAAATCATCATAATCACATTTACCTCTATCACATGGTGGACCAGGAGGTTAAAGGGCTGACATGGTTTAAAACTTTTATTCTGCTGTGAAGTTTTATGACTTGGGAGTCTTTGGGGATTTGCTTGTTTTGAAGCCCCTAGTGGACGAGAGTGGAACTGCAGTTTCTGGCACCTTTTACTTCTGTGTTTTTGACACTGGTTGGTTGTGGCATAAAGCTGTTTACAACAATCCAAAAACACCAGAAGAAGAGAGAATAAAAGCACATTTTTCTACAGTTTTAAAATTCTACTTTTTTTTTCTTTAGTGGTTTCTGCATCGTCGTCTTTTTTCTTCTCTGGTTTATTCTTTTCCCCATTTGTCATTTTTACAACCCATTATTGCCCCTGCGGTTTCTAGTGATATTGCTCCGTCAAGTGACAGATATAAGCCACTTGAAAAAAGAACTAAATAAAGCAGAAGACAGATAAAACTGTCCATCTGCGCACATATGTCCTCTGTATTGAGCACAAATAAGACAATAAAGGACGTGAATGTATTCTTTTAAGCAGCCTTACAATGCAAACGTTAGTTAATTATGGTTGTAAAGCACAAAATATTTAAGTGTGTCATCAGCGAGATAGGTGAACATTCATATGTTGATGATACATATTAAATGATGCAACATCCTTTAATGTTTACATTTATTTGAAACTACTGCCTGGCACCAATTGATATGTTGAGTAACATTAGCCACTGACGTTGGGGATTAATTGCATTGTACCATGAAAAATTCAGGTGTCTTTCAACAAATCATCTGTTGCCTTCATGCAGAAAAAGTTCAAATATTTCACGTAAGCCTCAATTTGAGTGTTAATGTCATGAAATCACAAATATACTATGAAGAATAATGAACAGTTTGGGATTTATTGTTAAAAAAGACTGTTACAACCTGCACAGAGGGAACAAAATGACAGTCATCAGCTATTTTCCTTGCTGTAACCGATAAAAAGCATTTCTATCTAATATTTTTTACACACAAAGCTTTAAAATTAAATGAAACAATATAAAAAGATTCAACTTTAGTGTTAAAACACCAGTTGTTTGCACCTGGCACACCACTCCCACTATCATCTGTTACCCAATCAGATCACACCAGGAAGCTAAAAAAACTCAAAGCAGGAAACAAGCCCAGTCTTTTCCCTCCAAAACTGAGAACAAAGAAACCACACAGTGAAATGTTTGCGAAATATCATCTACAAAGCGACGTCTTACACCAACTATCAATAAAATGGTGGAACCAATCAAGGAATCTAATGTTTTGATTAGCTGTGCACACCACATAGGTGTTCAGTGAATCAGACATGCTCACAGACTGACTAGTTTTTGCTTTTAGCCTTTTGACTTTACAGTAGTTCCTAAGTAGGGGCGGAGCTAGAGGGGGACACCAGGTGCCTCTGGCCACCTCTGAAATCTGGTTGGACACCCTGAAATTGACAAATCACTGGATGATGACAAACACATTTCCAGACCTCCATGGATCACCAGCAACACTACATCAGTTTAAATTTATTTGAAAGAAGGTTCATAACTAATCACACGTTGGAGATTAGTTTTTTTTTTCACATCTACGAGGGATTTTATTTTTTCCTGTGTAAAGCCGTTAACCTAATATTACCACAAAGCTACATAGCAGCACTAATCTAGGTACATGCTAACACTAGGTTAGTTTTATGATAATGTGGAGAAGCCCTGTCATAAATTATAATAGCCTAGCTAAGAAAAGCTAGCAACGGATACCAACATGGCATCAAAACTTGACCTTATCCTGAGCATGTTTGAGGCAGCCGGCAACACGTCCCCTCAACTAATTTGCACACTGTAGCTCAAAATAAACTAGAAAGAGTACCTGATGTTACTCAGTGCTAACTTAGCTACTACTACATGATCCTTTCGATTAAACAGGAAGCCAGCAGGGCAGCTAGTTGATTTTAAACTAAAAGCATAAAAGTAAAGAGAAATGTGTCATCACACATTATTTCTTTTCTTACAAGTGCTCCCCATGATCTAGTCTTGCCCACCCTCTAGCTTAGCATATTGGAAGACTTTCATGTTGACTCATCACATGTCATCATCTCTGTAAACATTTGGCTATGGTCATGATGCTGCACAAGCTAATATTAGCATGTTTGAAGTATTATCGCTGCCATCTTCCTTCAGCCAGTTCATGAGCTACACCGCTGGGAGGTGGAGCGTTGCCATTAGTGCATATTGGCGATTTGTAGACAGCTTTTATACCTGCTTTTTAAAGCATTTCCAGTTCTGAATCTCTTGGAAATGTGTTTGTACCAGAGAACAAGCTGATCCTCCAGGGCCAGCATTCAGAGCTTTTGCAGAGGAGTCAACAGATTGTTTGGGTATGGAGCTCATCAAGCATCTTTCTCATTAATGTCTCTGAGATTATTAGTCACACAAACCAGAAGCTTTCCAAGAAAACCTAAAAGTGGTTGAATAATTTCACAAATTTCTTTTATTTTTCTTTCATGGAAAATGAACAAATCAGTTGCTGGAAAGTCTTTAAAGCATGATCAATAGAAACATGTTGGATGTATTTTGGGAAAACAATTTGATTACTTAAAACAGCAACAACACCACCCACAGCTTTTCAGAAACCATCCATAACACTTTCTATATGCAGTCTGAGTCCGACATTGATGACAATAATGATACTTTTGCAGCTTTTGATGCCGTTTTTAGTTACAACTTTATTTATAAACCGCTTCAATTAACGGCAGTTCCAACAAAGAGCTAAAGTATGATTAGTAACATTACATTTACAGACACTTCATGTCTGTATCATATTTTTTGTGCAGCAAATTGTTGAAAAAGTAAAACAAACTTTCTTACCATGTTTATTATTACATTTGATCTCATACAAATCCAGACCTGACATGTCAGCACCTTGAGTTTATTGTCTTTTCTTATTAATTTTAAATACCACTAATAAGGTTTAATTTGTTATAGAGCCCGTTTGGGAATAAATCCTTGTATCCGTTGTCTGGCCAAATGGAGCGAGTTGGCAGCTCATTAATTTTACTGACCCGACTTTTTCAGGACAGATGGCTCCTCTGTCACATCATTTGGAGGAAGTAATGATTAAACAAACCTGTGAAAACTCTGCCAGGGCTTTAGTGAGGCTTTGTGCTGCGTTTTAACGCCCAATTAAATTATTTAAAAATGGCTCCGTCATCCATAAAGTTGTTTTAATATCTTGCACTCATATTTTTTAATCATTTAAAATAAACCTTAATAAAAATTAGTTTGACTTGTGTACATGAAGGTCAGTTAAATATGAGAATAATTATATGTTTTGGGATGTTTTTTACACTTTACAGGTGTGTGTAGTGTATTTTTCCAGCCTTGTTGGATAGTTTGCTGAATTTTTATTAGAAAGAAAATAGTTTCAGGCAGAAATATCTTTAATTAAATAAAAATACAAGACTATTTGCTCTTTGCTTTATCTATGTCCTATAGGAAGTTGAAGAAAGTGGAAAGTTATCATAATATCAGAACTTTTTCTAAAATATACTCTGTATAATAGGAACTACTTTTTCTTCCGCCTGCCATGCACATGTGTGTCATTGTACTCAGTCTACTCAGTCGTGTGGAGCTAAACAGCTAGGGCCGTTTTAGTATCTTATAGATTTCTGTTATTAATTTTAAATGTATTTAATTTTTAATGTATTCATTTAATTACGAATAAAACAGCTCTCCATACAAGACAGATGTGAAAAATATAAAGCATATGTTTATTATATTTTAGATTTTTTTTATTCAGGGCTGTCAAAATTTAATTATTCATGCAGACATGAATCTGTGAAATTAGCAACTTATTTTTTAATGCGTAAACAACAGAGTCCTATATTTCTCCCCATGTGAGAAGCTAAATTTCAGTATGTGGATGCTTCGTCAAAGCTATGATGTAAAGACACCAAAATCCACTTTATTCTCCTTCTGGCAGTTTTCCAGCCGTACGTTTAGAGGACGGCTGCAAGATGACCCGATACATCACACAATTTACCACCCAGTCGTTGCTGGGGTTTGGTTCACAAACAGGTTTATTGCTTTGTTTTTATTTTCATATGAAAATGTTTTGAATGCAAAATATCTGAACAGTTTGTCTGTTTGCAACAGATTGCAAAATGTTTTAACCCTTTGACACCTTATGTGATCTGATATATTTCTGTGTTGCAATATTTCACTTCATGGTAAAAAAAAATTGGTCAAAACATTTTATTTAGTTTAGTTTGATTCACACAGAGAGAAATACAACATATATAATGAGATTTTTTTTTTTTTTTTTTTTTTTGTTTTACAAAGAAAAGGTCACCTTCAAGAAGTTACTTAATGCTTATAAAAGTGGTTTTCTCCCTCTTAGTAGAGGACAGGCTCTCCTAGCTGGGGGTCAATGGCTGGCGGGGAGTACCTATTTCTCTTTGTTGTGTTGTCCCTGAGAGTGTGGCAAAAGTTCTCCACAACATCTTCATGAGGAAAAAGAACAAATAGAATCTTAGATTAACTTGTTTGACCCATCATTTGCTAAAAAGTGGACCATGCAAATGAAAGAGGTGTCAATTTTTTTTTATGTACACGTTGTAGCAGAGGTGTCCTTGAGGGCCACAGTCCTGCAGGTTTTCCATGTATTTCTGCTTCAACACACCTCATTAGTCATTGTGCAAAACTTCATTGGCTATTAGATTCACTTAATGTAAGCCAGGTGTGTTGGAGCAGGGATACATGGAAAACCTACAGGTCAGTGGCTCCCCCCAAGGACTGATTTTGAACACCCCTGGGCTATAGAGTCACATAATTGTGTGTTTAGTTTGTACTCGGATGTTGGATTTTCCAAGTTCCCAATCAGAAATTCAACGTGAAGACCCTCTGATATTGGAAATCTGACTGGGAAAGTGTGAGCAAACCCACATACCACCAGTTTACTAATAAAGATGGCTGCCCAACAAAACAAGGTTGAATTAAATCAACAGTAAACATAAATTTATATCTAAATGTGATTGCTTAATTGCACATAAAATACAAAAATACATACATACATACATCCAACGATAGATAGATAGACATCCAACAAATGTCACTTTTAAATAAAAAGCATTTATTGGACATTGTAAGCCCGTGACAGAAGATGGGGTTAGACCAAGAACCAATAGGCCAAACCAGGAATAATGAGCAGCAACAAAAGGATTTCACATAATTACCCAATTGGGTTTAAGACTAAATACAAAGCTGCAATGACTATAACTAAAAATTCCTAATCAAAGTTACCCCTATTGGGCTTAAACACATCCTTTAGAGCATCCTTTTCAAACAAGTGTAATAACACCCACAATTCAATACACCAAGCAAAGTGAGGCAGACTGAGCCAAGAAACCCAGCTGCCCTGAATGTTAATTAGCAGTCTCCTTATATAGTGGATTTCCAGCTGGTCTGCAGATGATTAGGCTACTCCAGCCAATCTCAGAGCGGAGATGGCACAGTGGGGCGGATCCAGATAATCCGGCCAATCTTGGAGTGGAGACAGCACATTTAGAAGTAGGGAGAGGAAGCCAGCCAATTGTCAAGGTTGGAAAAAAAACAGTCAGCTTTGCACATGCGTCTCAGGGACGTAACAGTACTGAACTCTCTTTGGTTTCAGTGCCCAGGTGAGGCCAGAACGTCATACTCTGTCAGAAGAACAAAACTGTTCTCTCTGATTTTTCGGACTCGAACCAAATCTCCACACTCTTGGACATGGATCAACCCTCTGTCCCCTCGTTCATATTCCCTTTCCCTGTCGTTCAGCGTCACCTGAGTCCGTTTGCCACAGGCCTGCCGGTACACGTACCTCACCCCGATGACCAGCACCATGCCCAGGCCCGCCGAGCTGCCCAACAGCATCCACAACTCCCATGAACTATTTCTGGGAATGATTTCTGGATACTTCCCTTCCTTGTTTGGCGTTTCAGCAGGATTTGAGGGTTTGGTATCAACACTCGGGATTTTTGGTTTTGAGTCTGGGCCGTGATTTAGCCTGAGGTTGGGATGAGGTTTGGGGTTTGGATGGACAACTGTTCTTTGTGTTGATGAGTTAAGGCTTGGCCCCTGATGAGAGGACGTAACATGAGTCTTGATTAGCGATGTTATTTTCTGGGAGGGTACAGAGGACATTGGGTGGGTGTGTAGAGAACGATGGGGAGCTAAAGAGCGTCCTAGTCCAGGGGAGGTAAAAGCCTCATTAATGGAAGATGTTGAGGTGGGTGAGAAAGAGGATGGAGCCAAAGTAGAAGTTGTTAATGAGGATGGGGACAAGGCAATAGCTGTAGCCACGGAAGAAGAAGAATTTGTGATACACGGAGAAGAATTAACAGAGGTAAATGGAGGTAAAGTCGATTCTGGGGCTGAAGAAAATAATCCTTTTAATGGATATTTTGACGTGTTTGGGGTAGAAATTGTAGGAGGAGTGAAAAGGGATGGCAGAGAGGAAGTAGAGGAAGGTCGGGCAGAGGATAACTGAAGAGGTGAGGATACTGGGGAAGGAGAAGGGACGGCAGAAAGAGCCGGTACTGTTTTAGGTTTGCTTTTTAAGGAGAAAGGAGACTGGGTGAGTGATACTGACTTTACAGGTGGACTCATGGATACCAGGGTTGATGCCCTAAATGGATGTAGAGGCATTTCAGCACTGGGGAGAATAACCGAAGAACTGTGAACAGAACCAGTGGAGGAGGATGATGATGATTCAAAATTAGGAAAAGTTGAAAAAGGTAGAGTTGACTGAATTAAAGCCTTGTCTTGAGGTGGGACAATCTGTGTTATAGTTTGGAGAAAGCTGCCAATAGACTGAGATTTACGGAAAATACTAAGAGGTGTGATTGCTTGAGGCCATTTGGCTTGTTTTGGGGTACTTTTGGGCCCAGAAGGGTTGTGATCAGACTGATGTTTGGCCTGAGTAGCGAATGAAGTAGGTAAGGACTTAAGAGTTGGAGCGCTTGGTGGAACAACTGTCTGTGGGGACGATTGAGAGGAAATTGAGCCCTCACTTCTGTCAGAAAGAGGCTGAAGAGGTGGTTTGGACGAAGATGTTTGGGAATGTGTCCCTATCTTTGCGTGGACTGGATGCATTAGGGGTCCAATATGGATAACTCTGACTTCTCCTGATCTAGTTTTGGTCTCTAACTTAGCATGATGTCTTTGCTTTGTGATTGGTGGGGTGTTTGTACTGTGGAAGCCATGTATGGTTGATGTTGCTGCGGTGATTAATGCCGTATCTTTTAGTTCAAGATGTGCGCTCAGTTTTTGTTCCAGTGAATTCATTGTAGGTTCTTTCATTTCAGTCTCTACATCACTCGAAGGCAAGAAAGGGACTGGGGAGTTCACTGGGGAAAGACTGATGGAGATTTGCTCTGTGATGTTTGGAAAATGTGTTGTCTTTCGAACACCAGCCTGTTCGATAGAGGTTGTAAAAGGAAGGTAGTTCTTAAGGTCATTGGTGTGAGAAACTGAGCTGAAGCCTGTCTCCTTGGCAACTCCTGAAAGCGATGCTGGAGTTGTATCGTTAGTTGCATGATTGGACACCATAGCAGAACTGGTTGAATTAATAGCTCGATGACTGGCCTCTGTAAATGTTTTCAGAGACTTGGGAATCTGAGTTCTGCTGGTTTTTGTCCATTGTATTAATGTAGAAGCAGGACTGGTTCTGGGTACTGGTTTTTTTGATGTTCGGTGGGCTAATAGACCTGCAACACAACAATGAAAGATATGATAATTGAGTTTTGAGGGTAAAATAAAGGTACAGTCATTATTAATCCCTTTGTCCCTATACCGTAGGTAGGGTAGATGCTCCTTCTTTTGAGGATCTGGGAGTAGCGATCACCTAGCTAACCAAATGGTTCCCAGTACTACCTGATCCTTTAGGTGCGCTTACACTAGGATATTCTGCTATACTTCAATTTAGAGGTGCAATATTCTTCCTGACTTAGACTGCACTCAAGCTGCAAAACTCAAACACTGGAACCTTTAAACAATTGGTTCGTCTCTGACAGAGGCCGCGCTGCACAAAGTACTGAACAAGAATGCGAGGCACACCATGAAGAAGAAAACTTGTGAATGTATTGTATTGGTTAAAGCAGAGTAACTTTGGCTTCTTGTCCATAACAGTTTTAATATCAGACACTAGCGATCTGTTTCTCTCGTCCAAAGCCACCTGTCATCCCACAGACAGCTATGTTTTGGTTATGTTTACCCAGAATTCATTTGCAAACAATACCCTAAATGAAGCAAACTTCCCAAGCAAACAAACAGGGATTCAGTCAAAAAGGCTGATGTGAAAGAAAAAGACCAGTAATACTACATGGTGGTACAGGTAATGGAAAACCTTGCCTACCTTGAAAAGAAGTAGTTTTTTCTTCCTGAAGTACAAGAGCTGTGTTTGCTCCTTCCAACACAGTGATGTTACTGTGTCTCCAAGCTCCATTACTCCCATCACGCACAACTGCAGACTCAATACCAGCCCAGTACACAAAGTAGGATTTTACCACAGTGATGCTGAAACACAGCAAACAGAAATTTGTGCATCACTTAACAAAATTAAACATATTCTTTCCTTTGCAACAGTTTTAATAACAACTTGTACAAAGATTGTAGTGGAGACCTTACTGGAACCGTACGTCTCCCATTGGCACATCAGGAGCCCTCCAGAGAAATGAGAGGTTTCTTTTCCGCTGTTTGTCCGAGTGTGTGACGGTGTCACCCTCAGAGAAGCAATGCAGAGTGTAGGTACCTGGGGGGGTCATGATCCAGGAGCCCACCACCAGAAAAAAGCCCAGTCGTGTAGACTTCATTCCAGTATGTCCTCCAACCAAACTCTTTGTAGCCTCAACGCTGCGAGCCTGGAGCAGAAAACCCATGAAGTCCCGAGAGCTTCGGACAGTCACTGAGCACAGACATACGGATAAAAACAGAGATATTAGTGTGACCGAAGGGTTACCACTTCCACACCACTATGGCCCTGTACTGCCAGTGCCACCATATGGTAAATTGGTGCCACTGGGTCAGTATAAAAGTTCAGCTGGTGTGTGTTTTGGCTCTCTGATCGTCTGTGCAGGGGAGTGATTGCTGTTGCTGGTGTCTAAGTGTGGAGTGCAGCTGCGTAGATTGTGCATCTGGCTCCTCCTCCTCGGACCGCTCAGTATGTCCGAGCGTGGAAAAAAGCTGTGTGGATTGGGCCCTTGGCGGCTCCTCCTTCTCCTCCGGCCTATTCTGTATGTCTCTGGCCTGCGTCCAGCGGAATTGAGGATTGGCCGCCCTGCTGTTCTGGCTCTACCAGGTTGTAAGGCAGTGACACGCTGCTGCAGGTGTCGGAGCGGTGGCATCACACATATCTCCGGATGTGTGGAGCAGGTCGTCAGTATGATTGATTCAGCTCCAATGTTTTATTTGCTACTGGCTCCTTCTTTTTGATATATACCTTTTTTGTGTTGTTTATTGACTTTTACTGACTTTTGTTTAATTTAGTGTGTCAGTAGGTTTTAGATTTTTTTGTCCCTTATTGATAAAATGCTGCTCTGCGTGTCCACACCCTTTTTGGATTTAAAGCTTCTACTAATTGTGTGAATGTTGGTTTATTAATTTGCTTATTTTTGTTGTTTAAGATCTGTTTAAATAAAATTTGTTTATGTGCTGAAACAGTCTCTGTCCCATATTGTCCAACTCACGCGCCTATAAGCATAACTAAAGCGGTGAGGTTCTCAGGCGTTGTCACTTTAGAAGGTTCAAGGATAAGTTTCTAACATTGCACTGCCACATTAGCCTGACCGTTAATGTCCCAGGGTTTACATTGAGAAAGTTTGAACAGATTAAATTAATTTATCCTCAGATATTCAACGTTTTTTGTTTTTTACAGTTTCACTAGACCCTCAGCTACAATTTGGTGCTAGTTGCACGTCTGTATCTGTAATTGTTACCTCACAGTGTCGAATGAATAATGTTTTTTTTACCTAATCTTATTGTATTATCCAGAATTTTATCAGGATCCAGATCATACAGTTTAATTTTAAAGAAATTTTGACCATATGCTGTAACTTATTGGACAGCAATCTGGGCATTTGTGACAGTTATAGAGACATGTTAAATATGTCCCTATCTCACAATGTTGAAGAATCCTTTAAAACATTCCTGGATCCACCCGGTGAGCCGGATCACCTCCAAAATTGAATAATTTGTTCCTTGTCCTATTTTGACTTTCATTAAAATTAGTCCATAACTTTGTGAGTTGCCTTGCACACAGACAGACCCAGACAAACTCCCGAAAACATTACCTCCTCGGACAGAAGCTGTAGCTATTGTGCAAGGTGGGTCAATCTGGGGAATGTTTATTTCTCTTCTGAACCAAAAAATCAAATGAAATAAAGAGAGAGAGATTACAAGAGCTTATCATAATTACTTGAAAAGCTTGCCATCCTCTGAAATGACCCTATAAAAAAATTAGCAGACCACTGGTCTAATCCGTGAGCTGGCAGATGGTTAATTATTACCTGTTATGAATTGTCCAGGGAGGTATGAAGAGGCGGAGGTGTGTAAACCGACATAGCTGTATTGCGGGTCCAGCGGATGAGCACGGATGTGGCCAGGAATCATATCCCGACAGGAGGCGTGGCTTGCACCGTGGGAGAATGTCATGATGGGCGGAGCCAGTGAACATAACACAAAAACCAGCCCACGAAGAAGAAAAATGGGGAACATTTCTACAAACACACATAAGAAGTGAAAAATGTTTTAGTCAAAGCGATGAAAGACATGAGACAGATAATTTAGAATGATGTTTTTTTTTATTGTTCTTATTATATATCATTTTTAGCTTCCAAAATAAGGAAATAAAACCACCTAAATGTGTAGTAAAATAATAACAGATGAAAGAAACCATAAGAAATACAAGAAACAAAAAATCATCTTTGGACTAAAAGAAGTACCAAAAATTATATTAAAAGATCATGACGTTTAAAAAACAAGACTGAAATGAATGTATAATTAAGCCAACAAGACACAAAAAGATCATCTTTTGTTAAATAACCAAGATGAGATAGAAAATTCCTAAAAAGTTAGATGTAAAACTACAAAAAAATTTAAAATAAGAAGTAAATATTAGGTAAATTAATAAAATGACTAAAATCTGACACAAAACAGTCATGCAGAACTATGCAAAAATGTCCAAAAGAAACCAATATCCCTCTGAAATGTAAGATAATGGAACAGAATCTAAACTTTAGAGACTGAATGACAACAAGTCAATTACAAAGACGAACTCATGTGAAAGCAAGTTAGACGACAGCTTGTTCTATTTCTACATACAGTATTTATGCATCATTTATGCAGTATAATTTTTTTAAAAGCCAACAATGTGATTCTCAGCATGTCTTAAAATCAGATAAACATGACATTTTACACTGTGTCATTCATAAACACAAACAGAGTAAAAGTAGATAAACTATGAAAAACTGTACTTTTGTTCTCTTGACTGATGTAATCAATAACAAAAACTACAATAAGATTTTCTTTAATGTTTCTGACCTAATATCAACTATACTGATTTAAAAAGTTTTTATATTTTTTTATAGAATAATTGAATTATACATAATGCAGGAAGGTGAAAAAGACAGAAGGATTTATTTGCTTGTTAAAGTACTTCAAATTAAACAGTGAAAGATTCACAAATAAGCATGCAATATAAAGTGCCAAAGCATCCTACCTCTTTAGAGTTGTGTGGAAAAGCTTCTGGAGTAGATACTGAATACTGGGAGGGTCACTGAATCCCCCGAGTGTGTGATGAGAATGAGATTCAAATGAGTTTTAAGTTTCTGGACATAGAGGGTGGAGGGAATAGAACTGGAAGTTGTCCAGAGTCAAATGTTTATTTATTTTTTATTCTGCTCTATTCAGTCATTTGGACAGACATGTTTTCTCCTAAACAACTTACATCTGATAAGTAGTTAGTTATATCAGAGCATGTAAACAACCATTTTGTAAACATCTGGAGAATCAATTGAAAATTAAGCCAGTTGAATGTTTTAGCTATTGAAGTTGTCAAGCAAATACACAATTAACTAATTTCTAATTAGGTGCTGTATCTATCTGTATGCATATATTTTTATATACTGCTTACATCACTATGTTATATAGCATGCTAACATTTAGCTTGCAGACTATTTCATGTGTAAGAATAATTTGCATAAAACCTTCTGTAATTTCACATGGAACTCAGTAATATTTTTACTTTAAAATGTGTATATAGAAATAATACAAGTTATCTAATGAGCATTAAGCTTTAAAAACTTTCTTTAACATTATGTGTGCAATCTAAATGTCGTCCCCTGGGGATATCTAAGTGGTTAATGTAGGGCTACTTTTTATATAAAACACTTTATTTTACTTTTTAAGGTTTCAAAACTGCTTTTCAAGATCATCCCACAAACTACTTTTATAGCTTGATTAATCACAAACCGGAAGCGGTTACACATTACAGATAAAGTAGCTAATTTTAGCTAGTTAGCATGTCGCTCACCTGAGTTGCAAATTACTTCACTTTTTATAGTTTTCATCTATATAATTTTATACCAAAATAAATAATTAAATATGTTTTAGAAACTAAATCATAGATACATAGCCTACATACATACATATTTAAATATTTTTTTACTAAATATAATGAAGATATTTGATTTGTAGGTAATGTGGTTATTCTTAAGAGACTGTGAATTAATGACAATGTGTTTTTGCTAGTGCCAGTATATTTTTACACATTTTATTTATTCTCAAAGGGGAAACTACAAAAGACCAAGTCTGCTGTATATTCAAAGAAGAGTTTTGCATCATTTTAACACTGTATGAGAGATGGCTCTTTCTAGTGAGGGTATTTCTATGGATTAAATCCACCATCACGCCAAACCTCACTAACAGGATGTGCACCAGCTGTAGCCACCTCCCCACCAGGATCTCCCAGTAATTTCTGTCCCAGTCCTGCACAGCTCACTCCGGTGGAGGCCAGTGTTTGTTTACAAGGGTAGTTCAGTCAGCTCTATTAGTTCTGCTTAAATCCAACTTGTTTTCCTATTAAGTTCAATTAAAGATTTGCCCATTTAATAATTTAACAATCGACAAAAGATCAAAATTGATGGTTGTGCTGAAAGTGGAGCATGAAATGCTTTAATAGCATTATTTCACTTGGCTGACTGTGGTAGTTCTTCTGTGACTGTTGGTGTGGCGGACAGCCAAGTGTTTTTCTCAACTCTGCTGTAACAAGTCTTCTCTGAGCTTACTTTGTAGAAATACTCCCTAAATGTGTGGAGAAAAAAAATTCCTGCAAAGTGTCCAAAAAAAATAGATGTCTGTCACAGTGGGACCTTCATCAGCTGCAAACTGCACTGCCACACTACTGATTGGGGTTCTGAGTAGAAAGGTAGAAACCTGGGAAATCTGACCTATTTGACTCTGTTAGCAGTGAACAATAACAGTTAGTGGAGATCATTAACGGTTAGCAGAGCACACGCTAAGTTAGTGGAGAACATACTAACTGCAGTTTTTGGCACTACGCTTTTGTCCAATGGAGGTTGCTGCTTAGTGAAGACGCTAACAGTTATCATGAACATGCTAACAGTAAACAGTGAACACGCTAACAGTTATTGGAGAAGACGCTAACAGCTAGTGAAGGTGCTAGCTGTATACAATAAAGTGATAATAACACCAATAAGAAAAAGCTGATTTACTAACCCTAGCCTATTACGTCACATATGGCTTACATGACGTAATGAGTTTCAAAGAAGACATGAAAAATTGAGGCAGCAAAACAGAATGGGCAGTAGCAGATACATCTTAGATAAAAACTGAATTATTTAGAGATTATTGAGCAATTGAAGAGTCAAAATCTTAAAAATAGAAAAGAAATATTTCTGTGATAGCGAGCACCTTGGATGTCAAAAGCATTATGATTGCAATAATTCAGTCCATCATGTAAAACGGATTGGATCATTTTATTTTTTGTCCATGTAAACATGTCAGATAGAATCTCTGATCAGATTGATTACACACCCTAACTGAATGTTTTGTTAAACATGGTCTCACAAAGAGAAAAGCAGCAGACACAAAGACACTGTTTCTACTATTCCAGGACAAAAAATAATTGCCTGCATACTAGAAAAGCACTCAGAGCGCAAACCTCTGCAAAGCTCACAGTTCCCCCTCATATTGTGACTTGCATCCCAAAATATTACTCTGTCACATATGATCTTTGTCAAAGTGAAAAACAGACAGACAGAAATGGCCTATAGTAGGCATCAGCCGCAATAACATGAAACAAAAAACATTCCTGAATCCAGACAGTGATCCGGATCACTTCCAAAATGTAATCACATCTTCATCTTTCCAATCTGGATATATCCTGAAAATGTAATGACAATCCATCCATAGCTTTTTGAATTATGTTGTACACAGACAAACAAGTCAGCAAAAACATAACCTCGTTGGCGGAGGTCATGAATCCATTCCATTAGCAATGTATGCAATAAAATTGCATACATTGCATACATAACAGAAACCAGCAGGTAGTCTGTAGACTTTTGAACCGGAGGGAAAGCCTCTGATTCCTGGACAGGAACCACCAGGTAGTCTATAGACCCTGGAACAGGAACCAGCAGGTCGTCTGCAGACCTGGGACAAGGAAAGGAAATTAAAAGTCATTTGCACAGCACAATTCAACAACAAGATGTTATTCACAGAATCATTAACACATGAAAAGATAAGCATGATTTGAAATTAAAACAAGAAATAAAGGAAGAGGAAATAACACCAGTTTAAAATAATTAAAATCATGATGAATTCCTGCTTAAAGAAACAAAAAAGATAATGGGATTTCTGGGAGTTTGTTCCAGACATGTGAAGCATATAAGCCAAATGCAGCTTTTCCATGTATCGTTCTGACTCTGGGAACTAATAAAAGACCAGATCCAGATGACCTGAGAGGTCTGGTAGGTTCATACTGGGTCAAGAGGTCTCTGATGCGTTTTAGACCTAAACCATTCAAAGCTTTATAAACCAGTAACAGAACTCTGATAGACAGACAGCCAGTGTAAAGACCTCAGAACTGGACTGACGTGGTCCACTTTCTTGGTCTTGGTAGCAGCAGAGTTCTGGATTAGCTGCAGGTGTTTCCTTGATTTGTTAGGAAGACGTGTAAAGACACTGTTACAGTAATCAAGCCGACTAAAGATGAAAGCATGGACAAGTTTTTCCACGTCCTGTTGTGACATCAGATCTTTTATCCTAGATATAATTCTTTAGGTGATAGTAGCTGATTTTATTATTCCCTTAATGTGTTTTTCAAAATTTAGATTTGAGTCCATCACTGCACTCAGATTTGTGGCCTGACTGGTGGGTGTTGCATGCACGTCCTCCAGCTGTTTGCTGTCATGTTGTATTACTTTTATCCATGTGTTCTCTTTTGTCTGAAGTGATTGGCTGGAGTGGCATGCAGTGGCTGAATTTAAGGCTTTTAGTGCGCAATGTTTAGTCAAGGTCACCACCTACCCAGCATTTTGGTTTTGGTTCTCTTTAGAGTTGGGAGTTACTAGTACTCCAGTTTTCAGTTTGGGTTTGACCTTTTGATTTCGGGAGCATCTGGGATCCTACAGCCCATGGCATGGCTGGTCCGGGTCTGTTCCCTTCTTTTGCTTATTTTGGCCAGGCCTCTGTTCTCTTTTGGATATTTTTTTTAACATACATATTTTTGAACGTTATTGTTTGGCGGTGATCGCTTAAATATGTTACCGGTCTTTTTTCTGAGCCTGATTTTTTTAAGGGCGTAACAGTGGTTTTTAGAGTGAACCTCTAATCATTTCTTTTTGGCTCCAGAAACAATAGCCTCAGTTTTGTTTTTCTTTAGCTGAAGAAAGTTTTGCACATTCATTAATATTCTCAATGCATTTACCAAGATCCTGTACAGGTCCTCGGCTTCCTGGTGACATTGTAATGTAAATCTGTGTGTCATCTGCGTAACTATGGTAACTAATGTTGTTATTCTGTATGACGTGTCCCAGTGGGAGCATGTAGATGTTAAAAAGAAGAGGCCCCAGGATAGAACCTTGGGGAACTCCACATGTAATTCTTGACTGTTCAGATGTAAAGTTAACTATTGACACAATATAAATTTTTTGGAAAAATAAAAAACCTGAGCAGGATGTCCAAACAGCAAGAGGAAGAGTTGAACTGAAATATCCCCCAGACTTTTGCTCTCAATGGAATAAAACTGTGTCATGGTGTTTAAACTGGTTTTCAGGGGACAAAAAATATTTCCTGAACCTGCTACTAATGAGCTAACTACTTGTTGGTTCATCAAGAACCAGTGGGAAGTCTATCCTGGAACAAGAACCAGCAGGTAGTCTGTATAGGGTTGGGCATCGAGCATAGATTAGAACCAGGACTAAATGTCCTATTCCCCCGAAATGGTTAATATTTTTACATTTTGATTCCTAATTTCGATGCTCAGTGTGCCAACTGGGTTCACAGTGCGCAACTAACAGAGCATCCGGTCTTGGACAAGCTGCACCTACCTTTCTCTATTGTTTTTTCCTCAACTTTCTCTTCCTCCGGTAGTGACTCACCCTAGAACTGTACTCCAGTCCAAATCTGGCAATTAAAATAATAATTATGCATTATGTCAACACTGAGAGCTTGCAAGTTATATGGATCAACTCAAATGTAAATTACACCTTGGATCTAAATTTATATATTTAAACATATTATTCCTGTGGTTTATTAAAGGTTTAGAGAATGTGTTTTGCAAAATGTTACATCTGGAACTTTCTCCAAGTGGCTACAAACTTTTCTGACACTGCCTCATAAAAGAATCAAAATCGAGAACCATTAGGAACTTCAATCAAAGTGAGGAATCGAAATCAAATAAATTCAAACTATCCCCAAATCTCAGTTTACAGACCCTGGAACAAAAAACCAGCAGGTAGTCTAATGACCCTGGAACAAAAACCAGCAGGTAATTTATTGACCCTGGAACAAGAACCAGCAGGTAGCCTATAGACCCTGGAACAAAAACCAGCAGGTAGTCTAATGACCCTGGAACAAAAATCAGCAGGTAGTCTATAGACCCTGGAACAAAAAACAGCAGGTAGTCTATAGACCCTGGAACAAAAACCAGCAGGTAGTCTAATGACCCTGGAACAAAAATCAGCAGGTAGTCTAATGATCCTGGAACAGGAACCAGCAGGTAGTCTATAGACCCTGGAACAAGAACCAGCAGGTAGTCTATAGACCCTGGAACAAAAATCAGCAGGTAGTCTATAGATCCTGGAACAAAAACCAGCAGGTAATTTATTGACCCTGGAACAAGAACCAGCAGGTAGTCTATAGACCCTGGAACAAAAATCAGCAGGTAGTCTATAGATCCTGGAACAAAAACCAGCAGGTAATTTATTGACCCTGGAACAAGAACCAGCAGGTAGCCTATAGACCCTGGAACAAAAACCAGCAGGTAGTCTAATGACCCTGGAACAAAAATCAGCAGGTAGTCTATAGACCCTGGAACAAAAACCAGCAGGTAGTCTAATGACCCTGGAACAAAAATCAGCAGGTAGTCTAATGATCCTGGAACAGGAACCAGCAGGTAGTCTATAGACCCTGGAACAAAAAACAGCAGGTAGTCTAATGACCCTGGAACAAAAACCAGCAGGTAGTCTATAGACCCTGGAACAAAAACCAGCAGGTAGCCTATAGACCCTGGAACATATGTTACCCATCACCAGGAAGTAATCTTCTGACACAGAAACAGTAACAAAGGTTGGAGACATCCATTTTAAATCTGAAAACCACCTGATATTATATCAAAACATGATCTAATTCTACTCAGTTAGCAAAAGATTTCTGGATCAAGTCCACATCTTAACTTATGTTTGATGCAATGACTCCATGTGAGAGAGGCTGTCAAATTTACATGACCACAACATATGGCCCACAAGGAACTTCCTCTAATCAATATCAAGCCCTTCTCCTAATATTTGGACCTACTTTGACCCACACACTAATCCATCTCCTAACCAACATCTAACACAAGATTTGCACATGTAACTGAGCCACATGTGCAGATATTACCCCAGATTAGGCCCAAACATGTCCACGATCTGGACAGATGTTATACTTTGGTGTTAGGTTGAGATATAAACTGTCTCCAACATTACCTTGACTGAATATTAAACAAAACAGCTGTATGAGAAAAAAGCTTTTTATCTTTGCTTTAGAAAATCCTACAAAAAATACACATTACAAATACAGATACAAATCACATTATTATTACAACAAATTATTATAAATTACAGATATCTGTTTTGACATCAACAGAAGAAAAGATTTTTCTTAAATTGCAAAGGTTTTTAATTTTTTGTTTATGAGGCCACATGAGCAAACTTACGTCATTCTGTTGTCCAGGACGTGATTGTGACCCGTTCTGAATGCATCCGCCAAGCAGAACCTTAGATTCGTAGGGTTTTAAAGTATTGTGTCTTTAAATGAACCGCACTACCTGTGGAAGTGGACACAGGGATAAGAAGATCAAACGGTGCCAGTGTGAATGCACTCTCTAACACATGTTTCAGATTACGTGATTTTTTTAATTTGGAACTAATGATTCATTTCATAACAAATATAATTTTTTTTAGTGCACCAGGTGAAACCCATAACAGAAAACTGAGCTGGAATTTATATTTGAAGGAGGCTGTTCTTCCAGCAAAACATTAATAAAAGCATGTAGTTGAGGAAGCATGTGTAAATTTCTCCTTACGAACATTTATGTAACTTCTAGTGGCGTGTATCATCCCAGCATGGCTCTTCACCGCTTCCTTCATCCTTTTGGGGATTCTTTCTTCCTGCAAAGCGTCTGCATGCCGGATTCTCTGTGTATGTGATAAATTAAAAGAACATTAAAGTAAAGTAATAAAGAGCGACGTTTCTTCTCAAATGTAGTAACAAGTAACTTTGTACTTATATTGAGCAACAACCCCAACACTGGGTGTTTCTAGGTGTGGCAGGTAAACTTAGGAGGAGACTTACATAAGCTGAATACCTAGCTGGGTGTGTAACTCTGGAGGAAAAAAACAAGAACTATGGTGGACATGCAGATAATAAAAGACTGAAGAATGCTTTTAGTTATAGCCTGCATCTGTAAAAGTAAATACCATAATGTTCCCCCTGAGCAGATGTGTTGTTCTCTACCTTCACATTTAACAAAACTTTTACTCTTATCAGTTTGACTTTACTCTCACTCTTTAAAAATTTATCTTTTTGCTTATTTAACTAAATTTCAAATTTAATTGAAATATTTTTCATTTTTCTTCAACTTTAAGCTTTAAGCTTAAACTTAATTTCATATAAACATTTTAAAAACACTCTTCCAGTCCACTCACCTCAGTCTGAAGCTCTGCATCATGTTGTTCACGCCACATTTCAGCTGTGTAATAAGTCTTCCTCACGGCAGTCCCTGACTTTAAACACATCTAGAGGCGGTCCATTCACAGGTTTTACCAGCTTGGATTCTCAGTAGAGGAATCTAACCTTGAGCCTAGATTTAGAAATCCTGCCAGAGGGGGTAAGAGAAAGTGTTTTCCTGCACGACCAAACCCATCTGCCATCGGAAACATTCATCTAGTTCGCTAGACAAAACCTATCCAGTGACACATGCAGGCTTTAGACAACACCCAGGAACATTATGTACAGCACAGCTCAGCTGCACAGTTTACATTAAAATGTCAGTCTGTCTGCAGCATATTTACTTTTTTTCACTGGTTTTTTAAAAATTTACAATGATATGGATATGTTGGTAAAAGAGTTATTTTGGGCAAGTGTGGAGACGTAACAGACATGAAGTAAAAGGTGAAACAGTGCGGTGATCACGGCTCAGAAAGATGACCGATTACCCTGCAAATAAAAGGCTGTTTAAGTCCTACAGCAAGCGTCTCCAGCTCTGATCCCCGAGTCACGCAGTCCTGCAGCTTTTAGTTGTTTCCATCATCCAAAACAACTTGTTCTCAAAAGTCTCTCCTCAATAGCTTGTTGTCAAGTTCTGCCAAATCATGATAACTCATCAGTCTGATTCAGGTGTGATTTAGCAGTTTTACGCCCATTTGGGCTACTTTTAAATACACATGGCGGGGGAAAGGCGTTTGGCGGGTGGATGACATTTGGGCTGCTTTTGTTCACATATGGTGAGTTTTTAGTATTGTGAAAACAGTACAACATACTGATTTTACGGTAGAAATTAATGTAAAATGTATTAAAAAAGATCTATAGAACAACAGCATGGATACAACATTCAGTGAAATATTTGATTGTTGGGGGCTGTATTCAAACACGCCATTTCATTTGGCAACTTACTGTGACTTTAGTGCGACAGACTAGCTAGCATACGGACTGAAGCTACGCTACGTTTGCAGTTTGAAGCTGATAGCCATAGCAAGCCTGGCAACTTCGTGGTTTAGGCTGCTTTTTATTGGATTTGGTGAGTTTTAAGCTATGATCGGGCTGGAAGCTGTCCATCTCATCTGGCAATACTGGTTGTAGGATAGTAGATCTACAGCAGTGTTTTTCAACCACTTCGCTGTGAGAAATTATCCAGTTTCACCTTATAGCTATAAAAACAGCTTCGTGCTCTTCCAAACAGACCCACGTTTCATAGTGAGTATAAAATACAAATATTCGTTAAAAACCTTTTCTTTGTGTTTATGTGACTATTACTCAAAACACTTTGACAAAAACAACTTCATATTGTTATTATATGCTGAAGAATAAAAAAAAAAAACAAATTTCAGCTTGGGGTGTCCCCTGTAGTCTTTTCAATGAAAAAAATATGCCTTATTCCAAAATAATGTTTAAAAACACTGGTGTAGAGAACTGGACTTCTGTACGAGAAGCGAGAAATTTTTTTTGTGTTCTAGATGCCACGAGAACAAAATTGAACATCTTGTTCTCGCGGATGCGATGGGGACATGTTGGGGCTTGTTTTCGACCAAACAGCAACCTTCATTGGAATAAAGTGAAGCCTTTGAAACTGCAGTCCCCCCCACCCCCCTCATCCACTGGGGGCTCTAAAACAGAGTAAAACTGTGTAGACTCCATTGACAGTATAAATTACTGGACAGAGCATACATCACGTTTCCCATAGGTTTCTGAAGAGCGAAAATGAAGCCAATAGGTCCTACCGTCGCCATCTTGAATTATCGGAAAATCCCAAAATGGATGAAAAGGTAGAGCTGAGAGGCTCCGTCACAGTGGAGCCAGCAGGAAATGCTGTAACGAGTGATAGCGCTCTAACACACAATCTAGCGGTGAGGGGTGAACTGCAATTAATCTAACTTCCGCATTGGCGTCACCATCGGCAGCCAGAGATTGCCGCCTGGTAGACTCGAATGTTAAAAAAGACCAACTTTACAGTAGAAATAAACATGTTTAAAAAGATTTTAGGTTTATTATTATTCTTTTTAGGTCAAGTTTATTTTCTTTTTAAAACTGATAGAAAGGTGAATTTTTTATAACTCATCTGTTTGGATGCTATTTAATCTTGAAATTCAGCATAATTAGGGGCGTGTCCTTTTGATTGACATGTACCCTTTATCTGCCAATGTCATCGGGGTAGCAGAAATGTGGTTTTTAGCTGGCTAAAAGCCTTAGCTTCTATCTCTGTTAGCTGGCTAGCTCCTGTTAGCTCTTAGCCCAAGCTAGCTCAGAGTTTGACAAATGTCCACACTCACAGCCCCTCTCTGAACTTCACCTCTTTGCCCAAATTCGTATTTTCTGCGAACAACGCACTCGTAACACTGCTAAGAAGCTGACAACAGGAACTGTCCACCGAGCTACAATTCTGCGATTCAGAAACCTGCAGACGACATCACAGAATCTCCGTCTATCTTTTTATATACAGTATGTTCTGGAAACATCAGCCCAGCAGAACTTTGTTCTCATGGGGATCCAAGAAGTACTGTGTGATTGGTTGGATGTTTGAGGTGGGCGTGGTTAACAGGGAAACGCTTATTTGGTGATGCGAGATTGTAACATGTGGGAAAAGTCAAAAATGTATCAAAGACAATTAAAGACACAGTCCATGTTAAATACACAATACTGTCCTGCCAAGATTCCTGTTAAATATGAACTAACCAGGTTAATTCTTCTTATATACCCCCATCTGGTTTATATATTTTCTCATTTTTTAAGGATTGATTTAATCTCTCTGTGTTTAATTTACTTAACATGTTAGGGGCGTGGACCCAAAAGCAGCGCTAGTGATTCTGGCATGTAAACGCAGTCTGTAATTAACAGGTTTTCAGCAATGTTGCAGGGTGAGTTCAGCCGGATTCAAACCTATAGATCTCCTGTGTAGCATGTAAGCAAGTAGCCAGAGGAGCAACTGGGCAGGCAGGAAACATGGAGGATCACCAGCAGACAAACTCACTGCTGCTGGAAAGTGGTTGAGATGAGGACTGGGTACAGATTCAGATGGGAGCTGGTCAGAGGCAGGTCTTTGGTACCACTGATACAAGAACTATGCCAAGGTTGGAGTTTTGTCACTTTTTTAAAAAAGTAATATCTCTCCAGAGTGCCCCAGTCTAATGCAGTTACACAACACATTGTTAATATGTCTTTTCAGCTCTGAATAGTTTGTATTAAATAATATTACTATTACCACACATCTGCACATATGTTTTATATTTTTATGTGACATTGTTACTTAATATCTCACAGTAATCATCACAGAAACGTGTTATTTCTATTTATCTGCTAACAAATTACGACCCTTAAAATATGTCAGTGTATTTTATTAATAAGAAATAAAATAAATATAAAATAATCCAAATAAAAGCCTTATTTATCTTTTCTGAGTAAAATATGTTAAAAAGGTAGGAATTAAATGTGTAAACCTTTTTTAAGTTTACATGACATGATACACATTAGTACACATAGTACAATTGTACTATTAATTGAACATCTTCCACTTTGTTATTCCTGTGTAGTTTTGATTGTTAGGTATTTTAAAGCTTTAAAGCCCCAGAAATTATTATCTAAACTTTTTTTTTAACTTTTTTCTTGATGTAACTTACAAAACATCCAAGAAGAAAATCATCAAATTTAAACGTACCATTGATGTGTGTGTGGCTGGTGAAAGGGTGATGAAAGTGTTTCGGTTTTCAGTTCTTGCTCTTTATTTGCTGTATCTCTAAAACAATAATCAGTATTTGAGTTTATTTTGTGTTTTAATATTTGTGTTTAGCTCAAACATTTCAACTATTTTTATGTATATGTCACTGTTTAAATTTCTTCTCTGGTACATCCTGGAAAAACACAGACAAATGACTGACTGTGGCTCCACCTATAGGCTGAAACAAAGTACCGCATGCTGTGAAATCTTAAGCAGAAGCGCAGAAACTGCTGTTTGTGGATTCTTACTTTTCCAGATGTCCAACTTTTCATTCATCTAAACAAGTAAGTTGACAGGATCTATTCCTTTGGTTGGTTATATCAGTAGTTAATACACCACGGGCCGTTTTATGCATATAAAACCAGTTGACTAAATTAATAAAAATGAAAGAAAGAATCCAATGTTTAGCAAAAAACAAACAAAAAAAACTATATTTCCTGAGTTAAATGTGTGAGGAGTCAAGGAAACTACTTTTCCAAATGTATTATGTGAATCAGCTGTTTCTGCCTGCAGAAAAACTCCTGAACTTACTGTAGTGGCTGAACCAGACTTTTTGCTTGGGGTGCCCGAGAGCCCAGAGGGTGGGTAAGATTTAACCAGGAGACTTTTTTCCAAAGCTGGACTTGATAACGTTGTTTATCTGCGTGTTTTATGACTACATGTTTTATGCCATTAATGAACTGAATTTGATATAAAAAATGTATGTTAATGCTTGTTTGATATATATGTACTATGCGTGTATCGATATTTTGGATACTTCGATCTCAGCCAGTAAAAATATTGTATTTTTCATACTTTTTGAAAATTGAGTTACCACTCTGCTGATAAAAAAAAATGACTACTTCCTCACATGCCAGCTTTTGTCAATAAAAGTGGTTACGAAGCCCAGCCACAGCTTATTCCAGCAGTGTCACATGATGATGGTAGCCTATCAGATCTAATGATGATCTTCTGATTTTAAGGTCCATTTATGCCTCCGTACATAGGTATTCCAGTACAAATGTTGTCATACATCGTCATACTTTTACATTGTTAAGCCATTCATCCACTAGT
>JBAMHX010000006.1:1830290-1844121 GCA_037177515.1 Pseudomugil tenellus | reverse complement strand
GTGCAAATAAAAGGCCATGACCTCATGATCCATCCTGTCCTGACGTCATACCGGGCCGGTTTAAAGTTTCCACACTAGGTGGAGCTTTGTGACTGAACATGTGCGTCTTTATATTATTGTATTGCGTCTATTCGAGGATCGGGGAATAGGGGGCGTTCGGGTATATACCCCTAGCCATCGCTTACGACAGCATAGGCCTAGTTCTTTTTTCGTCTTATACGATTGTAAAGTGGTTTAGAAACGCAAATAGATTATCTTTTACTGCACATTTATGCTCCTTATACATATGTATTTACATGTATTGTTTCAAACATCAATGCTTTCATACCTGCATTTGTCCCTTAAAACGCAAATATGCACACTGACTAATGAGCTGTGTCCCAATTCAGGGCCTGCATACTACCCAGTGTGAAACTTACATATGGCTACAAGTGTTTTATGTAGTCTGTGAGACAGTCTGATGTATGAATGACCCTATCTTATGCACAATGCATCCTGGGAGAAAAGAGGACACCAAGAATGCATCGCTTGTAACCTTCATTAATAATCTGGAGCTAAATGAAATGCGGATTTAAAAGGTGGATTGGAAGGACCCTTCAAACTGGGACAGTACCATAACATTCGCAACCAACGAATCTATACATTGAAGTGTAAAGACACTGAATTGGGAAACAGATATAGTTTTGCCGTGGTTACTACCGTAATTTAGGCAATTTTCAGGGGGCTTAGCTGACCATCACTTTACGCAGAAAATCGGAAAACCATGGGAAACCATGGGTGCAGTGTTGAGCTAACACAACAAGCGAAAAGACCAAACCAAAGAGCAGGATTCCATTACAATGGCGGAAATGACGCGAATATCAGAGCAGGTTAACAAAAAAACTATTACCCTGTTTTACTGAATACATATGCAAAGAAAGAATAAAATACAATATAAGGAAATAGAACATTTTCACATGAATTTGGAACGACATCTTAATAAAGTGAATTATGGTTACCATAGTTACAGCTAGTAGTTGCATAAAGTGCTACAAGCGAACGCATCAACAGAATGAGTGCACTATATAGCATCCATACACAGTAAGCGAGGGGGTGTTGGGGAATAGTCGGACATTCGAACACAGATCGTACTAATGATTCTTCATACAGAAACCGTGGTGACGGTGGAGGGGATCGTGGTGATGTACAGCCTCAGAAAGAGACAAAAGAAAGAAGCGTTCAGTTATATGAACCCATTAAAGTAGGTTACATCAATCTAATACCAAGATTAAAAATAAATTAAACTGAATAATCATCCATGTTACATGAGTGCTAATGGCCATAAATCTCCACATATAGCCAGCACGTAGCCACATGTGAATCATCGCAATACTAGACGTTCGTAATCCATAAACATTATTTTCTATTGTTTTCACCAGACCATAAATTAGTGTGAAGGATTTCCTGCAATCAAAGCCCTGAAGAGCTGCTGGGAACATCTGGATGTGAAGTTGTGTTGACACAGAACCTAAAAATTTTGTGTTTTCAACAACTGAAAAGCAGATTCATCATAATTTTTCCTCCATCAGCTGCTTGCAGCTGTGTTGGAATCTCCAAGCAGCTGCAAGTCTGTCAGCAGTCTCCCATGAGCCGTCTACTACGATCAATACCTCACTGAACCAGAGCAGAGACAAGAAAATAACCAGCGTTATACATCTACGACCATCGCAGAGAGGGAAAAAAACCCTTTTGCATGTAGACTTTAAACATTGTTACCAAACATTTAATGTTTTTTGTCCATTTGTTGGCATGTTCACACAAAAACGAATGTACAGATTTTCAGGATGTTTCTCAGTGAATGGGTCCAATTTAGATTTCATTACATTACCTTTATATTTGCAAGACATATTACTTTCATATAGCTCTACATTAAAAGTTCAGGGTGTTTGGGCAGAAACATTACAGGAGAAGTTCCCAACAGGTTTTACAAGATATCAAAGATAGTTTTGGATCTACCATCTTGAATAGCAAAGAATGGGGAATATTTGGAATCGTAAATAAACAAATAAAAAAATAAACATACAACAAACACTGCAAAATAACTAACAAACTACCTGCGTTTTCATTACACCTAGTAGTAGACATAAATATCGCAATAAAAATTCTGATAATGGTAATGCCTACATTTCGAAAAAACAAACAAACAAAAAAAACCTCATACTTAATAGTTTTAACACTCATTAGATGCTATTTCATACAGTTTGGTATAAACGTATATCGCAAGTGTAATTATGACACTTTTTTAGCATTTACGTGTCCCATGTTAGATTATGCGACCGGTTAAGCTGACGAAGTAAACAGGGAAAAGCAGAGTTTTACATTTACAAGGGAAATGAGAGAGAATGGCTTGGAAAAACCGTGGCAAATTTTTTAGAGCAAGTGGAAAATCTCAAAATAATGCTATGTCACCTTGCATGACTCACAATTCTCAAAAAACCTCGTCCAACTGACGAGATTTTATGCTATTGCGGCATGATGCTAAACACTGTTCAATGGAAACTCTTGCATATTGAGTACTGGGTTGTTGAAACTTTACAAATTGATTTTAATTTGCGATAAAATGGAAACAGAGCTAGTGTGACAAAGCTTCTAGAGTTAGTGGCTAACAAAAAACAGACCTAAAAAAAGTTATGTCGTACTTTTGCTGTTTTTCGGTCAACACAGAGGAAACTTTTGTGCTGAAACAAGCTAACTTTGCTACATAGAACATCCAACTTCGAGACCCTACATACACTTTTCGGTATCTCATCATAAGTGAAAGTTTTCTGTAAGGAAACGTCAGAAAATTTGTGTTGTTTCTAGTAGCAAATGTGCTAATGATTGTGTTGTGTAGCAGCAAAGTTAGCTTGTTTCAAGCATGAAAGTTTACTCCATGACATGAGGCACGTCCTGAAAGCTGATTGGTTTACATTGATTCTCATAGCTAACCAATCATACTCAAGATTGATGTTATGCAAATAAAGTGGGAATTTCCAGACAGTGAGGAAAAGTCAATATGTGGAGGATTGGGGAAAAATATGCGTGTGTATAAGTGGAAAGGTAAAATAAATGCACAAATAAATTGATGTGGAATTTAAAAAACGCTAACATTTAAAAAAAAAAAATGTAGAAACACAAAATAATGTAAATTAAACAAGTATATACATACAGTCCTTGTAGTTGTGAAGATAAAATGTATTTATTTTAGGTGCCATTTTGGAAAGGAGGTAGAAAAACTAGGCCTTAAGATAAAGAAATCGAGGAAGATACTTGTCAGTGGCAAATTTTACAGTATCGCAAAAAGTTTCTCACTGGCTGATGCATACAGATGAAGGTTTAATTGCGATAAGGAAGGAAGGAAGATGCCCCACTTACACCAGAACTGGACTAAGATAACGTGTAATCAGCTTGTTACGCATCAACATTGGGCAGGTCAAGGGGAAGTAATGCTACTGTGTGAGCTCTTTTCTTTTTATTTGCTCGATTTGGCAGGTATTCCAACCTTTCAAGAACCAGTTTTTACTGGGAGATTACAGGAATCACACAGATTGTTGCTGTTTTTCAGCTGCAGGATTTTTACCCAAACACAACAGAAAACATCTGTATTTCAGCTGCAGGGAAATGCAGGTTTTTAATAAACAGAGTTTTGTCACTATTACCTTTTTTATGAGGTTAAGTTGTTTCCATAGGTATGGACTTAATTATTTATTTCAAGTAATTGTGATGTTATTTATGTTATTATCATTACAATCAGATCAGAATACAAAATTACATGTTTTCAATGTTCAGGATGAAAAAATGCTTCAATCATGTAGTAATTATCTTTGGGTGAAGCAACTCAGTAAAAGAGTTTTTCCAATGCAAGTGTAAAAAAGTTTCACAAAATAAGAGACAATCCCTCTTGTTCTCATTATTAGAATACTTTTTGAAGGAGCCTGTTTACATGGACAGAAACAATTCATTTTCTAAATAGCTTGTTCCAAATCAGGAATTCGCTAAAGTGATATTGTTCATCAGATGGCAAGGCAAGTTTATTTTTACAGCCATTTTCATACATGAGAGCAGTTCAATGTGCTTTATTTGAGATAACATAGATATTACAAAATAAGTCTTGTTAAAAGACCATTACAGTAATCCAGTAATCTACTGGAGATGAACGCATGGTGGAGTTTCTGATCTGTTTAGGGAACTTTTTATTCTGTTGATGTATTTGAGTTTCTAAAAAGCCGCTTTGATGGCATCTGTGACGTGACCGCTGGAAGTCAGATCTGAGTCTCAACACGGCAAGTTTACGAGCTTGTTCAGTTGTGTTAAGAGCCTCAGTAAGATTACTTACGTTAACTCTGTTACCAAACAGAATAATCCCAGTTTTTCCTGATGTAATGTTAGAAAACTCTCTCTCATCCAGTTGTTCATGTGGTATGTAGTTGTCTAGTTGTGTATCATCTCCATAACGGCTAACAGGCTAAAGCTAAGGAGCGCAGTTAGCCGGCTAAAATATGCGGTTATGCTACACTCTGGCTTCATGCTGCCGGATATCTGATACCTGTCTATCAAAAGGACACGCCCCTACTTATGCTGAGTATTAAGATTAAATTACATCTAAATGGATGAGTTATCAAATAAATAAATAAATACTCCGCCCCCCTCACAGTAACTTGTCTTATAGTTGTGACATTGGCCTTGTTAACATGGGCCTTTATGGGGATTGACTCCTTTTAGGAGACTCCAGCGGAGGGGACTGGAAGTTGCTGCTTGGTGTATAATCGCACGGCCATTATCTGCCTACGCCATATCAACCCCCCTCCCGAGACCGGACACCCCTACACCAGCAGTTTCTGTCCCTCTGCAGAGTTTGGCAGTAGATCTAGCATTAAGGAGGGGGTGTCTTTAATTGGAGAACAGCTGGTGGGGTTAGTTAAAGTACAGACGTTTAACTTTAGGTTCAGCTTGTGTCTGAGATTTTTTCTACTTTTTTGAATAAAAATGCAGTTAAATGCATATTTCCATATTACTAAAGATTGAGTTTAATATATTATTTGGTATCTATTATTGATCCATTTGAAGAAAAATAGCATTTTGGTTGAAATATGTGATTTAAACTGTGATTAATTAATTAGTCCCACCCCTAATTTAAACTAAACTCTTTACAAAGCATGGTTTTGAATCTACATGAACATCTTCGTCCTTTGAACAGAAGAAAGGCCACACAACAAGTATAATTGTACACCCCTAAAATACACAGAGATTTTCACGGCACACCCAGCGGGGGGTGGGGCGGGGGCTGGGTGTCGCAGCTTTCTCACAGCAGACGGACCGAAAGGTCGTCACGCTCAGACTCCCAGAGTCACACACTAACGCACACTCATTAACCAGCATCAGGGGGTGGGTGTGGAGGGGGTTTGAATTGGGATGGAGAGACAAAACATCCGACACCCCCTAATGTCTCCCACCTGTCCAACCCGTCTTACTCTGCTTTTCTGTCTCCAGCCGTGAGCTCGGGGACACCGCGTCCTGAAGAGGTCGCGGGAACGGTTTCGCTTGTTTCGTACCTAAAAAAAGCTGCAGTATAAACACGATATTCAGACACAAAGAGAGGGTAGCTTTATTTACGCTAAACACCTGAAACCGCAGGGAGACGCGTCACTTTAAGACCATCTTTCTGAATAAATACCAAATAAAACCACAAATATTAAACCTAATATGAGCTTAAACAAACACAAAAGGAGTGCAAGTCGTCACAACTTTGTTCAGGATTAAAAGCTTATAAAAATATGCTGCATACACAACAGAAAAGCTGCAGTTAATTCACTCTGGTTACAGGTCTGGAAGTGGTATTAGTGTTTTGGTTTATACTGTTTATAGTTTTACCAACATGAGATAAACTGAGATGTCTGTAAAAGGAAACAAATACAGGAGCAGGACATATAGAAGACTCTTAAAGGAAGGGAATGCTTTAAGGTTCGTATCAAACAATTGATCAGGTCCGCTCTGTTTTTTTGCTTTAAAATGATCTTAATTGTTTCTGTCACATATTGAGCAACTTGTTGCAAATATTCCTCAGAGATTTAGCTTCATAAAGGCATGAAAGCATCAAACAGTGGCAGCAGATTTGTTTGCTACACATCCATAAAGAAACGAGTACAATCCCGAGGTACTCCAAAGGTTCAGCGCGTCATGAGTCAGGGCAAATAAATGTTTAATTAGGTAAGATGTAAATCATTTTAATATTTTAATATTCTCTTTAAAGAGGTCTTTATTTGAAACACCCGGGTAGAATTATATGGAGTCCCTGTAGTGACAACTAAAAAAATGTATTCATGGTTTTGCATTCGAGCTAAATAACTTCAGGACAAGTGTTATTAACTCATTGAGTACCAGCCATTGTTGTAGCAGAAAGCCGCGTGTTGCTGGCGTTTTGGAGCATTTTGGTTCATCTTTCGGACTCTTTCATGGACTGCAGATCTGGGCAGGGTCTGTGTGTCAGGGCGTCTTTGAATACACACTCAAAACACATTCACAACATGCTGGGTGAGAGCTCAGAGCACATTTTGGGCTCATTTTGATCCACACACCCGGTATATCGGAAAAAGAGAAAGCACAAAAGACGTCTTTTAAAGTCTTTGGCAGTCAATGAGTTATATATATATATATATATATATATATATACCATGTAACCATGAATGATGCCACTAGATGGATTCAGAAGGTAAGAACTGCACTTTGAGGATGATGGTTGTGTATTAAATAGTTGAGGCGATCATTCATTAAACCAACAACTATCATCACATGCACTAATTAAATTATTTTTTCCTTAAAACATCACAGAAAGGAAAACAGATTATTAAAAACAGCATATTTGGTACATCATGCCTTCCAGATGCTCCGCCCACAATAGCTATTAATTGCCTGACCTGCTCTGGCCACGCCCACTAGCTACAGTCAGCATACGACCTTTGACTTCTGGGGGTTTTAATTTGTAGGGCTGTTATATGACACAAAAAATCAATAAAACAAATCAAAACCAGTAACCCAAGGTTGTTGTCATCACTCCTCCCCGTCTGTCTTTCTCCTTCATCCCTGCTTTTTTGCTCCTCTGCTTTTAATTCCCTCGTTTTGAATCCTCTCTGTGACAACACCTCCTTTCTTTCCCTCATGTCTGGTACCAATATCGCTCTTTCTCCTCCTCTATTCTGCCTCTTTGTTTTTAGATGGCCATAAATCTGATTTCCACCCCCTTCTGCTTTCAATTTTAAGCTTTTTTTAAACAAATGTTTGGCTTTTTCAAAGTCAATTTTCACAGCCAACACATTGAAATCTCTTTTATGTGTTTAAAACCACAAATCCACCATTTCCCAGTTGAAAATGCAAATGTTTAGGACATCGGATAGGAGGCTATAGTTTTCTATGATGAAAGAAATATTGATTTAAAAAAAGCATATTTCTGCATCTCTTCTTCATCTGTTCTCCCTCCAGCCTGTTCAAAGCTTTAAAGGTCAAAGCTTTAAAGCTCTCTGGTATGCAGGCCCACAGCGTCTCTCCCTCTGATGGCCTTGTAAAACCTGAAACTTGTGTGTGTTCTGCATTAAAACTGACTCTTTCCCACACTCGAGGACTCGGTGGGTGTAAATTTTAGGAGGCTGCGTTCCACTTGTTGGGATGTTACGTAGCAGCAAGAGGAGAATCCCTGTTAAATGAAGTGGAACTTACCGTCTGATGGATGGTGGTGTGTGGAAAATGGTGGCAGTACCATCCATGCAACAAGGGGCTACGGTATTTCTAATCACGCTTAAAGCCTCTAGCATGTGCTTACTTACAGAATGAGTAGTGTTTAGAAGAGCTAATTGAGAAGAAAATTAGATTTTAGTGTTGGGAGATGATTCAATCAGACTGTTGGTGGATGAGCAGACACAGCGGAGGACAGTAGTAAAGCTAAATGTGATGAAAACAATCACCAGACACAAATGGAGCAGACTAAAGCTCTTTATAAGCTCAACACATAAGATGGATATGCAGATGGATAGTTTTGTTTGTATCCTACGTCAGTTATGTACGTAATTTGGTCCATTTTTAAGGGTCGTATCTATCCATTACATGACACTGAAAATACCAATACCAACAAAAATCAAGGGGGAAGTGTTGAGTTGTATAGCTGGCACTCAACCAGCGAAAGGAACAAACCAAAGAAGACCATCCATAAACTGTGATATAAAAGATACCCAGGGAAGATGCAGACGAAGTTGAAAGAGTTTATTCTTCTACGTCTTCTGGTGTTTTTCGATGGTTGTAAACAACTTTAGAGTGGTGTATTAGCGCTACCAACCACTGTTAAATCACCAACATGAGTGCTGAACTTGGCACTGATATTTGTAATGGACGTCCCGATTTAGGTCCGTGGGGAACAGAAATGGGGCTTTATGATGCGTTGACCTCTGAGATGGTTACCAGAGGAAATTTTGCCAAAAAAAGACAAAGTGACCTAATTTTAAAGAGCAGAAAACCCTGAGATTACAGATTTCAAGATAGCTGCGCCTTCAACCACCTGCCGTCTATCGTTGTCTCCATTAGATTTAATTCTAATGTTTTTGTGTCAATGAAGTTTTCTAAAGAACAGCAACTATGGATAATTACGTTGTTACAGATGGCGCATAAATAAGTCCTGTTAGCTTTGCTATCTCTTATCCACCACTTTCCGAGCAAAACACTGGAGGCCACCATGACACCTATTCTCCCCTGATCCAGTTCATCACTTCCGGTCCTCGCTAAATGAATGGAAAAATGCATATTTTAGAAGGGTGATTTAATTCTATATATTCACGGAAATGTGCTGTTGGTGACATACAAAACTCGAGGAAACTTCCAGATTTCATGAATGGAGCATGTTAGGACCATAAAGCCACTCGCAAGATGATGCAGAGAGATGAGGTGATTTCACAACAATGAGTCGCAGCACTGAAGTTAAAACACCCACCAAGAGGATCTTCTTCTGCTCTTATTATTACGTTGATCATAAACCGACAGAACTGCATCCAGACTGAGAATTATATCTGAGCTACGAATGTTCAGCAGCAAATTAGAAGCAAAGGCTAACTAGTTATCGTGACGCAGCTGATCAGAAACCCACTTCCACCTGCAGCACAGAGAGCCTTTCAGTTCTCTGATTATGAGTGCAGGTTAGTTTATGAAATATATTTTATTTCGTACAGTATTTTGATGACCATAGGGCGACTTAAAAGTGTAATGTGTTGTTTTGTGACTTTGAAAAAGCGGCTGTCTGAGACAGCATGAGAACCGTGTAGAGAGAAGTATGGCAGCAGTGAAGTGAAGTGAAATAAATGAACACGGACCAACAGCTTAATAAAATGGAAGAAACTGACTATAAAACCATAAATACTCTGCTACAGGATCCTATTTACATTGGATCCCTGCCAGAAACACAGACTTTTTGGCAGCTTGCCAAAGTAAATATTGAGCCAGGCTGTACCTAGCTGTCACATCGACTAACTAATGAAAATAAATGTTTAAAAAGATTTCAGGAAGCTGGGACATGGAAGCAAGAATAGACCCAAAAGAAACCCACATTTTTAACATCCTGAATCCTGATCGCAGTGAACTGAGCTAAACAACCGGCACCCTAAACTGTCATCTAGCCATTCTGTTAGAGTAGACGATGGGACACTGATCTCTCCATTCTGTCTTCTTTTGATTAAAATGCGATCCGTGTATCCATCTTTGGGATTTGGCCATTGTTTGAGTAATGAAAATGTTATTTTTAAGTCTTTTCTGAAGCACTATTACCTTTTTAAACAGTACTAGTTAATCATTATTGTTAATGTAGCCGGAAGAGCGAAACAATTTTTTACGCAATGGATTATGGGAATGGGGTCCGCCAAGAAAGTGGTGGATACACCACCAAATTGTTATCTGTAAAGTGCCCTGAGATGTCTTCGTCGTCAATATGTGACCTCAGACAGTGTCGAATTGGGTCTTACCAAATTGCTACAGTTCATTGAGGTTTGTAGCATAAGTTAATATACAGCTCGTAAAGCTTGGATATACTTGTTAGCAACGGGTCTGTATATATCATGACTGCCATGCATTTCTAGTATATGTTTGGCATGCTAGCAATAAAAAGCTTAATCTAAGCTAATTGTTCAGGTTTGCAAGTTGCAACAATGACTTGACACTAGAGGCGCTGGTGCAATACAGAGCATGAACACGGGGTCAGAGGTGAACACAAAGGTGAATAGTTTTGAACAACAACTCTCAGACCTCGTTTGCGACTATTGAAATGCTCAATACTTTCCTCTCCGTTGCACAAACACTCGTGCCTTGACAGTTAGCAACAGTCTGGCAAATGTTTACGAAAGAAATGGTGAATGAGAGAAATCGATTGCAAGTTTTTCTTTTCTTGCACTAATATGCAGTGTTGACTTTATTTTTCTTTAAAAATTGTGTGATAAAATGGCATCGCACTTAATTTATCATTTTGTTTCTTTGTTGATTTTTGATGCTGTTTACAAAAGAAAGCTTGGATTTAAATTTTAAATGTGTTTTGTTTGATTAAAATATTTTTTCTGTGTTTTATGGTCATAATCATAATTGGTAACCAAGGCCATAATGATTGTGAAATTTAAGCAAAGGGTATTGATAATACCCTGGATTTACTTGCATAGGTACAAAATTTGCGGTAGACGCCCAGTATTTTGGCAGTTTAGGCAGCATCCTGCTGCTGTCCCCGACATGTCTCGTGTCTATTATTATATCCTGCAATGCGGAGTGTTGGAAATATAATGGTTTCATCACGACCGCCGGCGGCGGATATCATTTGTGTGAGCGTGATTACTCAAACAGTTTTCACATTTGAAATTTGCTACTCTGTGTATCTGTTTAGGTCACCAAGGGGACGACCTTCATGAAATTTTAGGATTTACGGTTATGGCCACCAGTTGCTCCTGGTGTTGCTTCTCTCTCTTTCTTTCTCTCTTTCTCTCTCTTTCTCTCTCTCTCTCTCTCTCTCTCGACCTGTGTCGAATTTCATGATTATCAGATTTATGGTTTCCCCACCAGATACTCATGAAATATCTGCTTTTTGGCTATATCTCTGGATCTATTTGTCTAAAATTCGTTTTAGGGTTTGTCCATGTTTGTCTATAAGTTGTACCTGTGACATGTTGACGCTGCTTCAGCCCTTGCAAAGGTGTTTGTGTTTATTTGTTTTTTTGGCAAATGCAAATGGCAAAAAAAAACTGAACTAAACAAACCCAGATCATCACCCCACCACCACCATGCTTCACAGTTGGTTTAAGGTGTGTGTGCTGGCATGCATAGCCAGAAAACATTAAAAAAATGTCCATCTTGACCATGTTTACCGAAGTTGCAATCACACGATTGGTTGATTAGATATAAAACAAGCCTATTTAATCAAAAGAGTCACCTAAAATTTTGCATGATGTACCAGTTCTTTTGTTTGCTATATTCTCACACTTGTGCTGCAGTTGTGTAATTACCTAAATATATTTTCAAGACGCTTCATTTGAAAACACAGATGTCTTCAGTCTGTTTTCTGCGCCGCTCATCCTCCTCCCAGTTATCCCTCCATATAAAACCAGAGCGGGACCATGTGTGATCACAATAAGCTAATGTGTGGTTGTTCCCAGTCACTTCATCGTACCGAGGTTTGATCCACGCACATGTGTAGATGTCAGCAAGCACATCCCAAAGTACTTCGAACTAATCTGAAGTGTGTTTTTGTGTGTGGAGCTGGAGGGAAATTGTGTGTTTTATCTGCATAGCTGACAACTGTCAGACACTGGAAGTATAGAAAACCACTTCAAAGATACACACATATTTACACACTTCAAAGACAGACACAGATGTAATGTGTGTGTGTGTTGGCTGCATTACACTTCAAGTGTGTGAGGAATCAATAAAGAGAGGTTGAGAGAGAGAGGATCAGAGGAATGTGGGAAGGATTGATTTTTACCTCGCTCTCTGGAGTTGTTCTGAGTACAGTAGAAACAGTAGAGTACAACACAACAGGACTCAGTTACACTAAGTTAATTTCTACTAGCTCGACTACAACACAAACAATACACAGGAAGACCTTCAGAGAAGCATGCTGTTTACCACATATTACAGATTAAAACAAACACTAACTAAAAAAACAGAAAAAAATGATTTATGTCTCTTTATTATCCTTGTATGTACATAAATAGTTGTGTCTATTTTTATGTTATCAAACGTCACTGCCTACGTACTCTCATGCCCGTTTCACGTTGGCATGGTTGCTAGCACAGTGGTTCTGGTGCCATCTAAGAAGAGCTCATGGTCTTAAGGTCTTAAAATAAAAAAAAATAAACAAATAGGTAGAGTTCAGGGGGGGTGCGCATGGATGTGGATGATTAACATATATCAGTCTCACAGCTGCATGTAGCTAAGAGCTAACAGAGCTAAGTCCGATCTAATGAGAGCTAACTAGCTTATGAGGTGGCTAGGCTAAAGGTAAAGCACACTGTTAGCTGGCTAACACTTTGCTTTCTTGCAACAGATATTGGATACCTGTCAATCAAAAATACACGTCCATAATTCTGCCTAATTTCAAGATGAAATAATATCTAAACGATTTATAATAAACTTACCCCCCTTAGTTGTCATGAAGATACACTTGACCTATTAAATCTAAAAGGTTTTTGTACCAGATTGGTCCTTTTAACATGGGAGTCTATGGAGATTTGATCTGTTATGGAGCCCCTTGTGGATGAGGGGGGAACTGCATTTTTGTTATTTCTGCATAGGCTTCACTTTTGTCCAATGGAGACTGCCGCTGGAAACCAAATCATGAACGCAATCAACAAAAACTGTATATTCACCTAAACTGCGTATCCATCTTCCGCATATAGCATAAACAGGTCTTTAATCACAATACTAGATACTTCATTCCACATGAAAAAATAAACATGTTAGAGCCCATAATTTTGTTCTTGTAGCCCATAGAATAAGAAAAAAGTTCTCACTTCTTTCATTAAAGGCAACTGGCTTAAATCTTGTCCAATATCGCTCTTAAAACCAGCTCAGTCTGAACTGTCATCAGACATTTCATCCAACTTTCACATCACTGAAATCAGACGTCATAATTCTGATAAACTGAGGAACGTGCATATTTAAAGCAAGACAAAACTATTGTTTATTTATTTATTTCTTAAATGCAACTAACAGCTGATTGTAATCAAAGTCATCAAAATGGACACCATAGTAAGTGATACTGGGTATAATTTCTTCTTCTGTGGTTTTCTGGGGCTGTTCTTTGTGTATGGGTGGGATTTCGGTATTTCAGACCATTACCAAATAAATGAACAATACAAACATGAATTTCCCACAGAGATTTAGAGTGAAACAATAAGATAAATTTAAACTAATAAACATTGTTACCTCAATGTTTGACAGTTTTAATGCCTGCTTTTTACCAGGTACTAAAACTGTTAAGTGTTTCCAAACATTTTTGGACAATTTCCAGAACGAAATCTGGTTAAACTGGAGGTTAGTCTGAAAATGAGACCTCAAGCAGCAACCGCATTGAGTTTATCAGTAACCAAGACTGCAATGGTCAGCACCGCAGAAAGTGTGGTTAGCAAGCTAACAAGATGTCTCCAGTGTTTCCAGTGGGACAAATTACAGAGGTGCAATGCAGCAAACAACATGTGGTTAATAAAGACAACCAACAATGCTGCTGCAGAGTGCAGTGTGTGTGTGTGTGTGTGTGTGTGTGTGTGTGTGTGTGTGTGTGTGTGTGTGTGTGTGTGTGTGTGTGTGT
>JBAMHX010000006.1:1800839-1820856 GCA_037177515.1 Pseudomugil tenellus | reverse complement strand
TGTGACAGCAGCTGTGTCAGAGACCAGAGATAAACTACAGGACATCCTGACAGAGACATGGACAAACATCTCACTGGTACTCAATGAAGTGGATAGTTTACTGCCGGTACCAGAACCTGAAACCAGAGCTGGATTCTTGGAGTATTCCCAGCAGCTCACACTGGATCCAAACACGGCACATGCACACCTCCTGCTGTTTGAGGGAAACAGAAAAGCAACATACATGAAGCAGGAGCAGGCGTATCCCAGCCATCCAGACAGATTTACTGCTTGGCATCAGGTCCTGAGCAGCGAGAGTCTGACTGGTCGTTGTTACTGGGAGGTGGAGTCCAGACGGGGAGGAGTTCGTGTAGCGGTCACATACAAGAACATCAGAAGAGCAGGACGCTTAAACGAATGTTTGCTAGGATGTAACGACAGGTCTTGGGCTTTGTGCTGTGACAAAAACAGTTACACATTTTGGCACAATAATGTAAAAACTCCAGTTCCAGGTCTTCACTTCTTCAGAGTAGGAGTGTATCTGGATCACAGAGCAGGTATTCTGTCTTTCTACAGTATCTCCGACACCATGACGCTCCTCCACAGAGTCCAGACCACATTCACTCAGCCGCTCTATGCTGGACTACTTTTCTATGCGGATGGAGACACAGCAGAGCTTGTTGAACTGAAATAACAGCGTTTTTTTAAAAGCGAGAGTTGGTTAAACTGGGTAGAAATACTTTAGCAATAACTTGAGTTGCTCAGGGACATTTCTTCATCATACTTACATTCAACAGATGTTTTTCACTCCTGCTTTTTAGGTGTTCAGATAATCCCATTCAAACCAGAATACCTCATGTTGTGTGTATATTTTTAAACGTACTTACTCAGGTTTGTATGTTTTACTTGTAAACTATTTAACACAGAAAGCGGTAATGACATTCATTTTAATGGAAAAACCCTTTTTTAAACACCAACTAAAAGTGCACACATGTGACAAAAACATGCCCACCTACACATTTATCTACACATATTACTATTGATAAGAAGTAGATAACAGTAGAAATACGATCTGATTAGGACATAAGTCATTTTAAGATATGTTTTTAAGGAGATTATGTTTAAAACTAATTGTCAAATGAGTGAATTATCGGAGTAATCCTGTAAAAGATGTTACAAGTAAACTAACCTGCTGGATGTGAATCCATGAACCTGTTTTCAGTTAAAGACAGAAGTAGTGTAGGTTTTCAAAAAGGTTAGAAAAATATTATTTTATGTGGTTGAAAGCAATTATAGTGATGATGATGACACAATAGTCACATTTATGTGTTAAAACTGATGCAAAGATTTCTGATTTGCTGTCTGGGTTTGAGGCAGCTACAAGCAAATAATCAGTTCTTAGACCGCCGGTTAATATTTTAGTATTGCGTTTATTACGTTTCTTGACATCCAGTAATAATTAGTGAATATATTTTACCAATACTCATCAGAAGACGGAGAAATAAGTAAAAGCTTGTAAAGAGAAGTGGGCCATGAACATAGCCTTGTGGAACGCCAGAAGGGACTTTACTGCCATTTTCTTTTAAAATTAGCTAATGGATGCGATTACATAATGTTTTTTAATTCAGAAATAAAGTATTCTTTTTCCAGTTTACATAAAAATATTAATTCCAAAGTAAAGTTTACATGAAAATGTTTATTCGCCTTTGTTTAATTTGGACATGACCGTTTACGAAAACCAGAAATAAACAAACCACTTCCTGCTTCTCTACGTGGAAAACATAATAAAAATGTTTTTGCTTAAATTTTTATTATATTTTTAAAGTTCTTTACACATAATTAGACATTTTGCTGTTAATCATGTTTTTTGATCAACTTATCCTGAGTTGGGTCGTATTTGAAACTGTATTTATATACTTTAGTCACAATATTGCATTTCAGAGTAGATTAATTTCAGTTGTCGATGCGTTACTGAACGTTTTAATTCGAGTTACTTTTTGCGGTCTCGTGATCTGGCAACATCTATAATTCATGTGCACATAATCAGGATTTTGTTCAGATTAAACCCAACCGTCAGAATATTGCTTGGCAATGATAACTTGGTTTTAAACATGAATACGTAAGAATAAAGTTGTTTTACTGATATGTTTTTCAAGTATTGACTGAAAAAAAAGACTGAAAATGATAGTATATAGTTATACTATGTTATATAGTATATATATTATATAGTATAAGATAGTACTTTGTCACTGAGCCAGCGTCCTGGCACCACAAAATTCTTTTTCCAGTACAAACCCAGTCCAACATTTTAGGATGAGAATACGGCGACTGCCATAAGAAGTATGTTTTTGTGATTAGGATGAACAGAAAAGGTTTGATAATGAAAGAAAGTCTAAAAGTTAATTATGTGCATCTGTGTAGAAAAAAAATCTAGTGCAGGTTTGGAAGAAAACTGCATATTTTTTTGTAATGAAAATTTATTTCTTAATTTTCATTCACGTCACTTCTATAACCCTGTTAGGTGCTTTGGTGTTCCTTATATGTTTGGAGCAATATGATGATTCATACTCTGACATATAGCCATGTAGATTAAAACCATCTGTAATTAATAATTAATAATCTGGACTCACCTGTTTTTATCCATCACTTATTTGCTACTTTAGTTAAGTATGAATAATTTGTCTATTTAACGAACCAATAACCTGAACTGCAATTTATTCTCTAAAATTTTACATTCTTTGATTGTATATAATTATTTCCTCCTTTTCCTGATAAGGCTTTTCTTTCATCCATGTGTTTTTTTCTTCTTATATATACTTATTCATCACAGCTTGTAGCTTGTATTGTAGGATTTTTCAATAATGTTGGTTATTTTGAAATAAATATCCAGCAGATGCTGAACTTAGAATCGTCTGCATGTTCATTTGTTGGATTCGTTTGCACTAGACGACATGTGTCGTAAACATTCAACAACTCGGCTTATTTTTCACGGCTTGAACTGGATTCTCCAATTAAATCTGAGAAACGCTTAAAACACCAGATTTAAAAGCGGATTATGAGTTTGATCAGCAGGTTAGAGCTGCATGAAGTTCTTTGTGTTGCATCTTGTGTTAACTTTTCATGAACAGTATGACAGATGGTGGAAAGCAGCATTGGAAACAAACTGCAAAAATCACCAGACATGTTGAAGACAGTTTGGTAAATACAGATGTGCTTGAGCCAGATGTTACAGTGGGGGTTGACGTGGTGGGTGGACATTGGCAGTTTGGGATTTGTGAATACAACTCTCTGATGGTGGTGTGGAGAGGACATTGTGCTCCAGGAAACACTCTGAACTCCGAGTTGAACGTTCTCAGCTTGCGGTGAAGCTCTGTCAACGTCCTCGTCTCCAGATGTTGGTTTTTAGATTCATCCGGAACGTTGTCGCCCCAGTGTGCGCTCGCTATCCACGTCTCCATGCTGGCGCTGTAGCAGCAGAAGGCGGACCAGAGCAGGGAGGGAACATTGATCCTGTTGTTCAGGATTTGGTTGGAGCTGGGTTGCGCTCCAGTCACCACAAAGCCTTCAGTCGCACCGCTGCCGTTGACGCAGTGCTTCTCCATGACACACTTCACACAGATCTCCATTCTGTTCCAGCTTCCTTTGTTGAAGGTTCCCGCTTGTGGAACGATGTTGGTCAGGGTGAAAGTAGACATTTTATCCTCTTTGGTGAACGCATGAGAGCTTGGGAATATATGACCCCTGTCAAATGTTCCATTGGATCTGAAATCCGTGTCTATAGCCTGGTGGATGTACGTCATCCGCATGTTTCTGCCGATCATGTTCTTGTCAGCATTTTCATTCTCCAGCTGTAAAGTAAAGAAGAGGATGGTTTTATTACTAAAACATATATGTAGTGTCAAATGAGAGCATTATACTCCCAAACTGGATGGAAATGTTTAAAACGTCATACAGTACTATAAAAAGACCCCTTCCTCCCAAAAAGTACTTGGTAACAGTGGAGAAGTAAAACTCCCTTTAAATGGGAAGTAACCTCAGACTAAACAAAAACTCTTAAAAAGGAGTCGGAAAATCACAAGACTTAAAAAAAAGTGGAACAGTATTGTTTTTATACAGCATCTTATTAATCTGAGCTATTAAAAAAACTGCATGACTTAGATATGTTCCTGCTACAACACACCTGATTAAAATGAATAAACATCCTGCTAATGTGCTATTTATTTAATGTAGGTGTGTTTAAAGTCAGGTTGCCTCTAAAACATGCGGGGTACACAAACTAATTCCTTATCGGCTAAAAACAACCTAATAAACGTTTTTACTTAAATTTTAATTATATTTTGAAGTAATAACTCATGAGTGTACTGCTTCACTTTTTTGAGCAGCTGAGAAGAAAATTAAACAGGACTGAATACGCCAAATACTGGATGTGAACTTTTTTAAAAACTTTATTGCACATTTTTGCATTTACAAAACTACAACGCTGCGCAGGTGCATCATTGCGGCACATAAGCATGCGTAGAATGACCGGAATTAACTTGGAGCGGAATTAGTGATTACATGATAGAATAATGATTTAATTTGGCTTTAACATGAGAATGAGCCAGCCACTTTATTCGGAATTAAGTTTAATACAGAATTTTCAATTCCACTCGGAATTACGTGTTTACATGGGAGCTGAAGTAGAAGACAAAAAACAACCTAACCTAGCAGAACCGGTCAGGAAGCGTGGACCAGTTTGTTAAGTGGGAAACTTGGTTGCAATTTTGGCTTGAAACCTATTTTGTGATACATTTCTAATGTCCAATCAAGTAGTTTTTTATTTGAAGCGTACTTTCAAGAGTACCCATTTTTTAGGGTGTTTAACCTTATTCATCTTCCAGGCTTTCATTTATTTAATGCCATTTTCCATTTTGACAACAAGGATTGGGTGAAAACTCAGCAGCATTGAGAGCCCTGCTATGAACATAAAAGACAAATCAAAAGATAATTCTAACAATCAGCTCAAACAACAAGTATGTGCATCTTTCACCCCTAAAAGGAAACGTACCTGTGGTTCAACCTTCCATTGTTTTTTGGGTCTCTTTTTTTCTTGTTCTCCAACATACTTGTAGGCAGAAAACACTGGAATCCTGTTGCGGATGTCGTAGAGCGTTACAAACCTTCTCTTGTTCCTGTACGTCTGGCAAATGGGTTTGTACCGGTTCTGGTTCAGGATCTTTCCATTTTCCAAGATGCTTGGAACATATGGAGGAGTTTGGTCCAATAGAAAGTTGTTGCAGACAGACATAGACTTAACTACTTCAGTTAAAATAGGCGTGATGACCAGGAGAAGGAGAAAGAGGGAAGCGATTGACGTCATCTTTTGAGTTTTTATCCTTTGGTGATGGGAAGAAAAAAATGTGATCAACACTGTGAATTTTATATTTGCATGAGATTAGAGAGACTAAACTAGATGGTAACAGAGTCTGAACAGTGAAAGTTTAGCTAAATAACCCAAAGTCAGAACCAAGGAGAGGCATTAGAAAGAACAACTTAGCTGTTTTTAACATTACTAATGTTAGCATATCTTGCTAGCATAAGCTTTAGTCCAGAGCTTACTCTCTATTTCTGTTTGAGCTTCCGTATTTTAATTAATCAGTATAGTTAACAGAATATTAACAACCTTTTCGTTGTCAAATGAAATGGGGAAAATGGTCCCATAGCAAGCATTCGCTAGCTTACGGTTAATCTAGTGTTTGCTAGAAGCTAGCTCACACATGTTAAACTAGCATTAGCTGGTTTAAGCTCATTCAAGATTCCATAATAGAAAGAAATAGAAAAAAGACACAAATATTAAGAAATTATTTTATAATCTATATTTACAGTGAAGAACGACATTAATTATATCCCTGACCGCGTCCGTCGGATATATTTTGTGTGAGCACAATAACTATGAACAATTTTTACAATTGGATTTTGATTCTTTGTTGTTATTGTTCCCAAGAGGACAACATGCATCAAATTTCCCGATTATCAAATTTATGGTTTCCCTACCAGATGGCACTTTATACACACACACACACAAAAATCAGGTTTTTGGTTATATCCCTTTAACCATTTCTCTCATTGCCCTCAAATCCAATTCAAATTAAAGGTCATGACCCCAGGATGCGTCGTGTCCTGATGTCATACTGGAATGGTTCAAAGTTTTGACACCAGGTGGAACTTTGTGATTAAACGTGTAGTTTTATTTTGTTGTATTGTGTCTATTTGAGGATTGGGGAATAGGAGGAGGGGGCTGTACGGTGGCGCGGTGTTGTGGTTTGTTCCCTGGCTCAAACGGGGACCTTTCTGTGTGGAGTTTACATGTTCTCCCCGTGTTAGCGTGGGTTCTCTCCAGGTTCCCTGCCTTCCTCCCACAGTGCAAATACACGCACATCGAGATAGGTTGATTGGAGACTCTACATTGCCCATAGGAGTGAGTGTGTGTGTGTGCGTGGTTGTTCGTCTATGTGTGTGGCCCTGTGATAGACTGGCGACCTGCCCAGGGTGTACCCCGCCCCTCGCCCTGTGTTAGCTGGGATTGGCTCGGGGTCCCAGTTTGGGAATAAGCGGTAGATAATGGATGGATGGATGAATGGAATAGGAGGATTGGGGGCGTTCGGGGATATACCCCTAGCTGTCGGTTCATACGGCATAGGCCTTGTTTAATTGTGAAAATATATACAAATACAGCCAAAACCCAATATCTTAATGATTATGGAATACTTTGCATATCTTTTGGTCATTTATACATTTTTAAAATTATATTTGTAAAAAGCAAATAAACTTTAGATTTAAAAAGGTTCATTATTTCTCAGGTCAAAATTTAAAGGTTTATTTTTATTTCTATTTTTAGAAATATATATTTCATAAATATATAAATTATATATATACTATATAATTATATATATATATATATATATATATATATATACTACGTATATATCTAAATTTAGAAATATATATTTCATATTTCATTATATATTTCATCATCCCCTATATTCTATTTTTATTTTATTTATTTATATACTTCAGAACATTAATTCCTGATAGTTTGTCAATTTTCGTAAGCCAAATCAATTAAAATGAAACTATAAAGATCTTTTTTGTGGTAGTTTTACTGATTTCATGTCTTCAGAATTTGTGGTAAACTATGTTTGGACTAATAAGCACAATCTTACATATAATTTTACATATTTGTTTATTATAATCCTGCTCATCTCACAAAATCTAAGGTTAAACATCTCAAATCAAGAACGCATATGCTTCTTTTCTTAAAAGTGAGATAATTATTCTTGGTAGGTTTTTTTAAAATCTTTTTTAACTTGTTTTAAGAATTCTTGACAAGTTTAATGCTCCTTGAAATAAAATAATCTGCCAACAGAACAAGAAAACTTATTTCAAGAAAAATTAACCTAATTTGTGTAGTTTTAACCTGTTTTTAAAGCCAGTTTTTGTAGTGTGAAATATAAAAAATAATTCTTAAAAAAATATTCAAATATGTTTAGTTCCTAAAAATGCAACAGTAATATAAAATAGATTTCAGATACTTCGTCTAAAAAAAAATACAGACAACTCACCACCTTTCCAGAGATTCAGTCATGTTTCATTAATGAACTGAGTAAAGTTGATAAAAGTTCCTTAAATGCAACATTTGTGGTATTTTCAGAATGCAAACTTATGATCAATTGTTAGGTAATAGGGCAGAGGAAGTACGTACAGGAAGCAATGCAATTTTTTCCTGGGTAGATGTAAGTCTGTCTTACAGAGAAATGCAGGGATGAAAGAGAAGCTGAGTCACATGTGAGAAGTGGTTGATCAAACTGAAAGCCAGAATAACAAAACAACTGACTATGTACTCATAAGACCTTTGTATGTATGTGTCATAGTCTGTTTAAATATGGACGAAGCTTCCTACTAACTTTCTCACGAGTAGCAAACTCCACCCTCAAAACGACCAGAAACATCATGTCAAGAGAAATATTTCATGATCTTTGCATTTTTATGACAACGCCTCTTTACAGAGAGAAATCTGGATTATCTGATTATTGGACTCAATCACAAAACACCCCCCTCCCCCACTTCAAGACTGTTCCTGTGGATAATTAAATTAGGAATAAGCCTTTGAACTAATTGTATTGTTTTCCCCAGATTCTGCCTCCACAGTGGTGCACAAACCAGTCCCTCTCACTGGGACAAATATCTGTAATAAACATGCCAACAGCAGCTAATGATGACCAAAGCATTGGTTCACACCTCAAAGTGGAAAGTTCCCCTTTCACTCTTAAAGACGTTTCCAAAACTTAAATCAAGCCAACATTTTAACCTCATGAACTTTCTACAGATATTCCCCAGGACCTTTACAGTCAATCCGGTGATCAAAGAGACATTTTCAGAGTTATTTGTTTCAATCGGTGTTTTTCTTTTGAGTTTTTATCTTTTGGTAATAGGAAGAAAAAAATTGATCAGTCAAGACTGTAAATTTTTTATATTGATTCACTTTTAGGTGCATTTATCCTTTTCATTTTGGTTTTAATTATTTAATATGTTATGTTTTAATTTATATTTTCAGGTCAGAGAAGATTTAAGAGCCTGATTTGCAAATTCAAACCTGAGTTTGAGTCAAACCTCCCCAGAATGCTTATTGGCTGGACTGCCTCGAAGCCCCGCCTCCAAGCCGAGGGGGGTGTAGTCTGAGCTGCAAACAGACACACTTCAGAGAGTTCAGTTCATTTCACATTGAGTACAGTTAAAAACAGATGATGTCCAGTTGCCCAGATGGTGAGACAAAGACAACAGAAAGCCCTGCTGGACACAGCATGTCTGACACATCTGAGAAACACAGACGATGAAGTTTATCTCCTGTTTGTAACAAAGTTTTGTGCCTCCAATGGAAGTATTTGATTTTTCCACTATTTAAGCTTTTAAACGACATGCAAAGACCGTTTTGGATCCTTTTACAATCTTCGGCCCTGAGCAGCTTTCTTCCATGATCGCCAAAACACCATCGATCCAGAGGACAGAGAGCGACTCCAACCCGAACCCTAAACCGTAACCCTTTTAGGGGGACATGACTCTGACTGTGACTCCAGGACATGCTGACCGGATCCGACCAGGCACCAGAACTGAACCGTTTTCACCACCTACAGTACGGATATCAGAGCAGTCCAATCCAGAGGTCATAAGCTGTGCAGTTCTGAACGAACCCTCGGAAAATATTTATTCATGTTAATATTTCATATTAATTTATGACTCATGACCAACAAGAGCAATAGTGAAGCTGGACGGTTCCTACGGTTACCATCTTGGGAAGGTCACGCATGCCGTCGTTACCAGAATCAGAACATGAAAATGTTTAAAGCTGTGGAGCTGAAACGGGGGCTGTATATGTACGTATATATCTACGTATGTACGGTACATTTTTATGCACGTATATTTGTATGTATGTTTCTACACACACACACATAAATATTTAAATGCATGTACGTATATCCGTATGTATATATTTGTATGCATGTATATACATATATCTATGAAAGTACGTATTGTGACAGTTTGCCATTTTATTTTGCCAGTCAGCTTTTATATTATGGCAACACAGCAGACAAGGACATACACTACTGGGTGCATATCCTCATAAAATACCAGCAAAGAAAGAAGTCCAATACGAATATGAATTTTCAATTATAGTAACAAAATATTACACAATATAAACAAAAACAGTCTTTTAAAATCCCCAAAGTTCAGTTCAAAAACAAAAAGAAGTTTTTCACTTCAGTTCATAATAATTAAAAATGTTAAAATGTCAACAAAATAAAATTATGTTGAAGGAAAAAAGCAAACTCACGGTTGGTAGAGGTGGATCACGTGTTTCCTTGTTATTGAACCGTGAGTGTTGGTGGAGATGAGTAATCCAGTGAATTAATCCAGAAGGAGGGCTGATGATGATGATGATGATGGGAAGAGATTAACGGCCTTGTTTTAACTTCTTTGAAAGAGTACGCTGCTCCGATAACACTGAGTGAGCAGTTTTTGGCTCTCGCAGTGTGTCTGTCAGCTCTACTGCGATCAGGTGGAGACATATTAACCGCAGGAAGGGCAGGTTGGCACAGGGATACGTGTAATTTTCCCTGTAGGTGGGTGTGACGTGAAACAGTACTGGTTGTGCAGGTGAGGGCGTGGAGGTGTGCAAGAGATGCTTGAGGAGAGCTGACAGTAAAGGACACATGACTGCGGTGGCGACACGCGGGTATATTATATATGTATAAACATGTATAAACATATATGCATATATATTTATGCATATTTAGAAGTATGTGTGTATATTTGTCAGTATGTAGACATATTTGCATGTATGCCCCTCGTCTTTCTGGGAGAAACATTACCTGCATGACTAATTACATTTAGTTATCATGGTTAGCTGTTAGTGGTAGCTGGGATATGAAAAATTAACACAAAAAATGATTCTCAGTCTTTATTTTTGAAGTACTTTAATACTAAAGTTCAAATGTTGTGAAATTGATATAAAAACAATCATCCAAAAAAAAAAAAAAACACTAGCTGCGTTTTAATACAGTTTACAAATGAGAACAAAATGTTCGTAAATGTTTCGACAAACTGTTGCGCTTTGCTGTTGTTTCCACGGATCAGTGTTTAGTTGATAAGCTACAGTTTTCAGAAAAGTTTGTACCGTTGGCATGATTTTATGATTTCTTCTTGGGTTGTTGTGTAAAAACAACAAAACTGTGAATAATTTGAGAAGGAAACTATGTGCAGACCAGGTGCGATGCCAAATTGCAAGTTAGTGATGAAACTTCTAGAACAAATTCACACTGTGAGCAGAGCAAAAACCTAATTTTACAACTATGGTCGATTGTGTATCTATGAAATGCAAATAAGAAAAACAAAAAATTTCTGAATTTTATGATCATATATTTTCCCACTGACTTGATGCTAATTCAATAAAAAAAATGTAAATGATCAAAATCATTATACAGAGTAGGCGTGTAATGGTTTCTATAGAGCGTGTAAAACCTTTTTTTTTTAATGTGTCACCATTAATGGATTTTAATTGTAATATTTAGGTTTTGTTTAGTGGTAATGAAAACACAGCTACTATGACATCACGACTGCATGCAATTCCTCAACTTTTCCAGTAAAAATTAATCTTCCCAAAAGCATTTGTGTGATTTCTGTTGTCCTGAAACAAATGCTGATGTGACGGGTGGACGAGCTTGAACTGGTTTCTCTGGTCCAGATGCAGTAAAGTACCGTTACAGTGCAGACCGCTGTCGTCTCTGAGGAGGGTGGACGCGGATGCCTCAGCTCGCGTGGAGGTGAACGGTTTCATCGGCTAGGACGTCCTCCTCTAATGTGTCAGAGAGCATGACAGAAAGCTGAGCGAAGGACGGACGTTCCTCTGGTTTCTGTAGACGGACAGAGGACATGAACGGTTGTGTGAAAATAGGATTTCTATTAAAGTTTAGTTATAAACTCGCTGTAATGGACAGAAACCTCTGAACTGATTAACTGAGTGCTTAAAAATATGTTTACAAGACGTCCATCCTCAAAAGTCCACTGTGACAAAAACAACCAGGGACAGAAGAGGACGTTTGTTATTTCGGACGCTCTCAGCTCTACAACGTCCTGTAAACTGATAAACATGTCGCTGCATGTAAGATACAGAAAACATCCTTATTAATTCCACTGCTGCTCTCCAGTGTTTCCATAGCTCCCAGTTCCAACAGGACCATCCAGTATTTACATACCAGCGAAGACTCATAAGAAACTTTCACGATAAGTTAGAGCGGGAAGTGTAAACTTGTACGACAGTGATCATTTAAAAAGTCTTGCATGAATTAAAGAGAAAATTAAAGAATGGAAGATTATTAAAAGAATAAAAATGAGCTAAAATAAACACTATTACAAGAAAACATAACTTGAAGAGTAAACAGAAAAAAAATGGTAAAATAGAACATAAAATAAACATAATAAAATCTTTAATATTTACAATATAAATAAATATTTACATATTGTAAATAAATATGTAAATATTTGTTTATAACGTTATATGGAAATTACTAAAGAAATTTGAATAAATCGCATTAAAATAACGAAATACCATTATATTATATACAAATATATTAACCCCAAACAGAATTAACAAATTCATGAAACTAAAACTAAAGAATTACACTAAAAAATGGCAAATTTATGAAAAGTTCAATTTAAAAATCCTATTACTTAATATTTATAAAAAATTCAAATGTGAAATAAATAAAATTGAGACAATAAAATCAGTCAAATAAATAGAAAAATTAGGTTATATTTAATTAAAACAAATGCAATTAAACTTGTAAATTTAAACCAAATCTTTTTTTAAAAAAAAGTAATTAAACAATCGAACCGAAATGTAAATGATAATTAAGACTGAAATAAAAAACAATTTTGCTAGATTAAAACAATAAAATAAAAATTTAAATGTAATAAATCATAATTTAAGTTTAAACTTCTGATTTTTTAAAATTCAGTAAAGCTTTTATTTAAAACTTTAGTTAAAGTTATATATTTCTCATGATTTTTGTACAACATTAAATACAATTTTCTGAACAAAATGAACAACTTTCGTTCAATGATGCTCAAGTCTTTAAGCTAAAACACAGAAACAGATGTTTTCTGACCTCGTGCCAACACATGTGCATGATGTCGTACAGGGCGGGCGTAGCCATCTTGGGTCTGAACAGGCGGTGACCCTGAGACACCATCGTCACCACCTCGTGATTGGGACTCTGTTCAAATGGCATCCGGCCCTCTGTGAACACTTCCCACATCAGCACGCCTGGACACGCAGATACCAGAACAATGAGGCGGACGGGGCGACCAAATCATACGTTACCTTCCTCACATCGACCCGTACTCACCGTAGGACCACACATCCGACTTGCTGCTGTATCTGCAGAAGTTAAAAACTTCAGGAGGCGACCACTTTACTGGAAACTTGGCTCCTGATGAGCTGGTGTACTGGTCGTCCAACACGTACCTGCACAAGCAGCACTTAAGTTACGATAAAAGCCCATTTACCCTCCCGTACGTCCGTTTCAAATGTCATTACTGTCGCTTACAAAGGCGGCACCATATTACTTCACTGATATCAAACAGCTCTTTAACAAAGTATTGTGTGCCGTTTAAAGGTGACGCAACAACGGAAAAAAGTAGGAAGGTAAGAAAATATCGATATATCACAATATCTTATATCGATATGAAAAATAACTGGATCTTTTATGAGCTTTTTTTTTTTTTACTTATGAGGCAGATTTTAATTTCTTTATAAATCGTTCTTATTCAGTAAGTTGGACATTTACTAGGCTGTGAGTTTTCTTACTATTAAATTCTAGTAATGAAAAATTGCAATTTATCGCATCACAATCTATCGTATCGCTACCCCTGTGTTGTAATACGTATCGTATCGCCAAATTCTTGCTGATACACACCACTAGGAAAAACAGAGATCCTAAAACACATTTGAATCGACCAGGGCGAGAAAAAGCCTGTTGTAGCCACCGCGTAGTTACCTCAGTAGTTATGCTAAGATGCTAAAGCTAAACTGAACCAAACATTTGCAGTAACAAGACCTTTATTAGTTACATTAATGTTGTCTCCAAAGCACAACAAAAACCACTGCAAAAGACAAATAATTGAGTAAAATATTTGTATTAAACGTTTACTATTTCCACGGATGAATATGTGTAAACCTACGTAGCTTTGTTTCTGTAAAACCGTGTCATTCACCCACTCAGTGGAGTTTATTCTCCGTGCGTGGTGACGTATTTGTCCACCAGAGATGCCGTAAAGTCCTGCTGTGTTTTTGGATCTGCCTGCACATGTAGAGGAGGTGTCTTTTGTTTACCAGGCAGATGAACTGCGCTCATTAAATTCAACTGGTTTGGTGACTGGTTGGAACAGCGGCTGGACAGGATTTACTTTCTACACAGGGCGCCGTGTTTGTCAGTGTAGCAAGCGGCCGGAAATATCAACACTATCCTGTAAGCTGATCTGTTCAGAAGTGGGCAAAAAAAGCGAGTTTACAGTCGCCGGACGAGACCAGAAGAAGAAAAACCACAACGTGTTTGGCTGCTCTCGTCCTCTTCTGCATCACATGATGATAAATAAGCTCCTTGAAAACGAGTAATCGATCCGGGAGATGGATGAATAAAAGGATAAATGAGCCTCAAACGCTTTCACATGAAAAAAAGTTAAACGGTTACCTGGCCATGCCGAAGTCCGACACCTTCACCTCCAGATTATCGTTCACCAGACAGTTTCTGGCCGCCTTTAAAAACAAAAAGAACCAGATTATTTTAGATTGACTGGGACAAACTGGGTTTAATGGTAGATTGTCGTGTAACGGGGCGGTACCAGGTCTCTGTGGATGAAGCCGTTGGCCTCCAGGTGCTCCATGCCCTCACAGATGTCCAGGCACATACTGAGCAACGACTCCAGGGTGAAGCTGCCCCGCCGCTGCCTGAGGAAATTCAGCAGGCAGCCGTGCTCCATGAACTCTGTGACGATGTAGATGGGTTTGTTTTGGCTGCACACTCCGTACAGCTGCACCAGTTTAGGGTGGGATATTTTCCTACACAAAAACACACAAATGGAGCTTTTTTTTACAGATTAAAGCTTCTCAAACATGTAGAATTTGTAGAATTTTGCCACAAAACACTGTTGTAGTACCGAACTGCGTCCACTAGAGGGCAGCACAGCTTTACATTACCAGATATTCCTCCTTTAATCATCATTTTCTTCAACATAGCTTCACTGTTTTTCTTTCTCCTACTTACATCATGATTTTGGCCTCCTCGATGAAGTCCTCCTCAAACATGGCCCCCTCCCTGATGGCCTTGATGGCCACTTTGTGCTGCGACCTCCACTTGCCGAGCCTGACCTGGCCAAACTGGCCACTGCCCAGCTCCTTCATGAAGGTCAGCTCGCTTGGGTTGATCTCCCACTTCTCTGAAGAGCAAAGCGTTATCGGATGGATGTGCAGCAGAAGCTTTACGGTAAAAAAACATTCAGGGGAACTCACCGTAACTGAAACCAGCAGTGGACGGAGATTTCTCTTGTTTTCCTACAGGATACCTCAACCTGGTCACCAGACCTGAAGCAGACACATTTACATAAACTACCAGCAGGTTTTAAATGTTTTTTATTCCTTCTATTGCAAAAATGTGCAGAAAGAGGAGAAATTAGACATTTTCCTGCAACCTTCATGAGACATTTTAAAGAAACGAGAGCTTAACGAAGTTATTTTATACCACTAACGTAACGGAAAAGGCTTGATTAATGGAGATAAACGGATGTAGAGTTAAAACCCAGCTGCGGTTACGCGTCTTCTTTCATGAAAAACTCATTTGACCAGATTCTAAACAACTGTGGACTAAAACTCATCAGATTATGGAAAAACATACCCTGAAATACCCTTAATCTGTTGATTTTCTTATCCACGCATCTCTCCTGAATGATCGTAGCTACCAAAATCACCCAGATGAGTTTATATGCACGTTTTTTCCACAGGTTTGTTAAATTCCTGTGAATCGGCTTAAATACAGGCAGATTTAAAGAAACCGCCTACTTAGTTAAACTGTTTTTTACGTTTCTTTTTGTAAGACGGAGTGCTTGTTTGTTTGTTTACCTGCGCGACATGTTTCCACTGCTTGATGTCACGTGTCGTATAGGCTGCTATGTAGTTATTTCACACAGTATGGAGCGCTTAGACGCCCATAAAACCATACACAAAACTCCACCAGGAACAAAAACGTGACGTCATTTATGAAATACAACGTTTATCATGTGAGAAAACAAACGAAGGGGAAGCAGGAATGTGAAAAACATACAGCCAATAGACAAATAAGAGCAATAAAACAACAAGCTGAATAAGAAAATCTCAAATTAAACCACATCATGGACTGGAAACATGTCAGTATCCTCCGTGCTGAGCGTGACAAATACCAGCGCTGGATCAGAGAGGATATCGGGATAAGAAAAAAGCCAACAAGCACAATGAACTGGGATGAACTGGTATAAAACCTGGACCGCGGTCCCGGAGGAAGCGTCAGACAGCTCGGTGTGTTAACGCTCCCTACTGTCTGGAAACACGCGACGCTTCTGAAGATAACAGGAAGTGGTCCAAACATGTCGAGCAGGTAAACAAACAAGCGAATCCGTCTCAAAAAGAAGCGTAAAAACATCTTTAATGGCCAAACCAGTCCACCTCACCGTCAAGGCTGTGGATGGAGGCAATCCACAACTTTTACTGATAAACAGACTCAAGCTGGAAACAAATAAAGCTCAACTGAACTAAAGAAACATATTTATTCCACTCAGGCAACAGCTGGCACACAAACATCCTCCCGTTAACACCATACGCACAAAAATATTTTAATTTTTCTGGTTTTATGTTTGCACGTCATGTTAAAAACAAACGAATAAACAAACAAACTCTCTACGGAAATGTGATATAAATAAATGATAAAAATCTTCTATTGGTGATAAATGATCCTGAAAGCCGCCTCATGGAGCATGATGTGCGGTGGGTAGCTTACCTGCTGCGTTGTGTTTGTGGTACTCTATCAGGTCGGGAATGGAGGCGAACAGGTGCTTCTCGGCCAGGTAAAACTGCTTGGGCGAGCCTTGTACCTCCTTGATGTGATAATGTTTTACTGTTGCACTCCCCTCCCTGCAAACACAACAACATAACAGCTTTTATTGGCTCAGATGACTCGAGTGTTGAGCTGAAGTAAAACTATTTCCTTTTGATTTGTATCATCATTGAGTTTGTCCTGAATTGAAACATGTTTCAAACGTTACCCGGCTAAAGACTTGACATAAAGAGAGACGGTGTAGGCTCCTGGTGTGCTGGAGTCTCTGACGATGAAGGATCCTTCTTTGTCCTGCAGGGGGCGACAGAGGATGCATTTAATGAGGTGATGTGACATTAGAGACAGATGCAGAGTAAACATCTGGATAGATGTTGGATGTTTATGTGGTTTGAATCCTGACTTTCTGATTTAAGCCGAACATTTCAAACCTGTAAAAGTGTTTTTGTGCTTTAGAAGAGAGTTAAAAACCATAAATTTAATGTGTCTCATTGGTTTTTAATGGAGATGAAACTTTAGTTTCAGGTTTGCAAGCAGCTGGAGCCGATCCCAGCAGTCACTGGGTGAGAGGCAGGGTACACGGTGGACAGCTCGCCAGTTTATCACAGGACAACAGAGACTCACATTCACTAATGAAACATGTGGAATCAACCTAACATGCATGTGTTTGGACTGCGGGAGAAAGCCGGAGAACCCGGAGAGAACCCACGCTAACACGGGGAGAACATGCAAACTCCACACAGACAGGCTGCGGGCCGAGCCGGGGATCAAACCAGCAACCTTCTCGTGAGGCTAAACGCTAAACCGCGCAGCCTCGAACTTTAATTTATTAATTACAATGAAGAAAAAAGAGGTGTTAAAAAAAATGCACATTTAATGGCAGCATTGCAAAGAACGCGGAACATTTGTCAGAGCTCTAGTTCCTGGTACACCACTTACACTGACGCACACATCAGAACTGCTAATAATGGGCCGACTTTAGCGCTGCGTTTAGCAAGTGTTCAGACCCAAAACTAGAAATACTTTTGGTGATCAAGGCACGCACCGTTTACTCTGCTTAAGCTCCGCCCCTTTCAAAAGACAAGAAGATGATCGGCATGTAACATCCAGAGCATGAAAAGATAATCTCGCTACATCAAACAAACATCCCAACATCTGTAGACTCGTAGCTGGACCCGTTCAGGTTCTTATAGGTTCAGTTTCGGGATATTTTCTATTACTGTTTATACTCTTCTGAATAAAAAAGTAATTAAATGCATTTTCCATAATAAAGTTTGAGTTTACAGTGAAAATGTTTGTGTCTTTTTAAAAGAAAATTCCTTTTCAGGGCGACTATAGTTATACGTTGAAGTTTTCTGTGCTGCTTTTTCCAGCTTAAGGCTGCACGCGTCATCGGTCCATCACGCGACCAACACGGACTGAAAGGAAAACAATGTGTTGAAGAATAAAACAGACTAACCTCTTTTCTCAGCAGCTCCTCTGCCTTGTTTCTGTTGACTTGTTTACTGTACCATCTGAAAGAAACAAGCAGCATGAGGCTCTTTCATCTCATCTGTCTTTATACGGAGCTTCGACAAAGTGCCGCAACACAAGTAGATCAGGGTTTTATTGGCCATCTTTGGAGAAATAAGCGACTCATCAACCTATCAGGTGATAAAACAATCATCTTAACAATTCACTGTTATGTTTGGAAATCATTTTCATACACTGATGAAAATATTTGACTGTTTTTAAATAAAGATAAACGTGATTAATCAGTTTAAACAACATATACAGTGTAGATGTAACTGCTTGACGTTGCTTAGAAACACACTAGAGGCCCATTTTATGCGACGTCTGCTCGTCTTTTGTGTCGCTTATGACAGTAATTTAGTTAATTTATAAAAGTTTTTACTTTACAGGTGATCTGATGAAGTGAGTGTGTATTATATAATCATGCTGGCAGCTTTTCAACACACACCCACTCAGTCAGGTTGACTTTTGACATTCTGGAGACGTAATAATCATCTGATAATCTTATTCAACGCTCCAGTCCTGCAGTTGTACTTGGAGCGGCAGTAAAAGTAATCATTACCGCAGTAATAAACGTTTAAAGCAGCAGTGATGGCGTTTTACTTATATTTGGCGTTTATGCTACAACCAACATGCCAGCATAAGCAGTGGAGGCAAGTAGAAGCAGTAGAAGTGCATCTTTAAAAACAATGTGAGTGATAAGGACTGTGGTACAACATAATGACACCACTTCCTGTTAAGCACATCAAACAACAGGAAATGCAGCTCGAGTGGAAAGACTTTCATTAAAGGTGATCATAATCATTGAGCTCAAAGACCCGAACTTTAGTTTGAGTTTTGTTCAAAATGTCTTCTAGCTGTTAGAAGGAGCTAATAAATAACATTTAGAAATATACATATATTTTTGTATATATGAAGGTATAAATATAATTATATATTAAAAACTGTTTCTTTGACACAAACAAAGCAGCGTACATGTTAAACATGTTCAGTTACACATAATTTAGTCATTTTAGTACAAATACACAAACAGTCAAACGTTCGGATTTAATACACATTGGATTTAATGGGAAAGTGTGTCCGAAGTTTTGCCTGTGTGACGTGTTTGTGCGAAGATGCTTTGAGTCACAGGTTAAATTTAGCTTAGCAAACAAGAAATATGACACTGTTCTAGTTAGGTAAAGAAGTGTCCAAACATGTCCAAGCTGTGTTTTTATCTGCATAAAAGCAAATGTTGACCAGACATTTAACCTGAAAAACTTTTTCATTATCTACACACAAAACTTAACAATTCTAGTCGAGTGCAGTTTCAGGCTACAAGCAGAGACTTCATTACAGGAAATTATTAACAAACTTACATGTACTGCTCCAGGTTTCCTGATGTCTTCTCTGTTATATAGTTACTTGGGATGTAGCCTTCTTCTCTGTCAAATGCAAACCGGTCACCAAACACAGATAAAATGTCAACGTCATTACAAAAGAAAGCAAAAAGGAAGAAAAAAAATCTAATGTTATTAGTATCAATCAAACTGTTTGGGCACCATTTATACGTAACACATTAATTCATTAACACAGTTTATTTTATTGCTAGTAATTAATTTCTCTTAAAAGGTGATTAAAAGTCCAAGCAGGACCCGGGAAAGTGACCCGAAGAGAGCGAGTCCCGAAGAGAGCGAGTCCCGAAGAGAGCGAGTCCCGAAGAGAGCGAGTCCCGAAGAGAGCGCGACACCCGAAGAGAGCGCGAGACCCGAAGAGAGCGCGCGACCCGAAGAGAGCGCGCGACCCGAAGAGAGCGCGACCCGAAGAGAGCGCGACCCGAAGAGAGCGCGACCCGAAGAGAGCGCGACCCGAAG
>JBAMHX010000006.1:1789309-1800739 GCA_037177515.1 Pseudomugil tenellus | reverse complement strand
AGAGAGCGCGACCCGAAGAGAGCGCGACCCGAAGAGAGCGCGACCCGAAGAGAGCGCGACCCGAAGAGAGCGCGACCGGAAGAGAGCAAGACCCGAAGAGAGCGCGACCCAAAGAGAGCGAGTCCCGAAGAGAGCGAGTCCCGAAGAGAGCGAGTCCCGAAGAGAGCGAGTCCCGAAGAGAGCGCCACCCGAGAGAGCGCGATTGTTGCTGGTTGTTGCGACCCGTGCGCTGGTTTCACCTCGGTGGTGATTAATTTTACCTGTCGAGCACATTAAGTGTAACCTAATGGTGATAATGGTTACCCGTCATAATGATATAAAATAAGCTTTCAGACTTGTATTTGTATAAACCCATAAATAAATAAATAAATAAATATTTTAAATATTTTAAACTGGAAAAACTCCAGTTTGTCACATTTTACGATAAGTCCCATTAATCTATAAAACAGCTACTTCGACATGACATCACCTTTAAACACTCACCCGTACATGTTGCGAGCTTTGTACCAGTTGACATCACACTTATCCAGGATGACGTACTCGTGTCCTTTGACCAGGCTCAGGTCATGTGGCTCCGCACCGGGGAAGTCAAAAAGAGCCACAACCACCTCTTCCTCTTCTTCATCATCTTCATCTACATCCTCATCATCAAACTCCTCAGAGGAAGGGGGGGCAGGAGGAGGAGGCCGTCGCTGCAGGAGGATGGAGGATCTATTTGTGGGTTTTGGAGTGACGGGTATGTTGTATCTTATTTCATGAACCTGCACGAGTGTGAGGGTGCCGTTACTCACTTTTTTTTCCTCTCCAGGAATCGGGGGTAAAGGTTTCCTGGTGACTACAAAAAGAGGAAAAGAAACTTTCAGTGAAGCAGAAAACCTGTTTTCGATTTCTGTTCAACCAACATATGTTGGTAGATTATCTGTGATCTGTTGACCTCCTTCTGCAGAGCCACAAATTATCTGCAACAGCAAGTTTGAAAGTAAACCACCGAACATGACGAATGCAAAACACCCATGTATGTTATGTTATTGGTCACAGCACGAAAGCTTTGGGAGCCCCTGGAAAATTGGGTCATTATCGTGTCTGAGCAGAACAAGGAGGAAACATTTATTTTCATGTGTACAGAAGGAATGAGTAAGGATTCTTGAATAGACATTTAATTGTACAAAAAATATATTTGTTGTTTAAACTGCATCAAGCTCGATCACAAGCGTTAAATACGCTTGTTACCAAATGATGCCACTGGAGGGCGGGTAAGAGAGAGTTACCGGATGTTTAGAGAGTAAATTAAAGTAAAACTATGGCAACGAGAGAGGAAGTTAGCACTGGGTTCACTTTTAAATCACCATATATACATATATATCTATCTATATCTAATATATCTATCTATATCTAATATATATATATATATATATATACACTTATATACATACATATACGTGTGTGTGTTCCTTTTTCCATTTCATTTTCTGTACGTTTCACGACAATCTATAAATAACATTTTCAACCAATCAATCGATCTTTATTTGTAGAGCAACTTTTATAGATTAAAATTGTAGCACTAAGTGCTGTACGTTAAAATGTTAAATAAAAACCACAATATTACCAAGAAAATTCTGTGAAACCTGCAAGCATTAAAACAAAACACTTTACAAATAATAAGGCAGCAGCATGTATAAACATATCTCAGAGGCGCCGTCCCGATCCCCATTAACTGTGTCGGGAAACTAAGTTTTAGGGTTTTTTTTGCGAACAGACAGATCAATGACGGTGAAACCTAAACCTCCACCTTGGTGAAGGTAATTAGTATCCATGGGTTCGACACTGTTGCGACAAAACATTTATCAGCAATCTGCTTCTCTTGGGATTATAATAAGGGATAAGTATATAACCATTATCTCACTATGTACCCAACTGGAAAAATGCAGATTGCTGAAAGCCTGTATTTGAATAGTTATTTTGCTTGAAAGGCTCATGTCTGCTCAGAGACTCCAGTCCTGAAACATCTTGGATACGGGTAAAAAAGAAGCGTGTGTCTTACTGTCTCCAAACAGGTTGTACTCCTCGCAGCCCAACGCTTGTTTTTCTGCCTGGCGACAGCAGAGCCACAACCCGTCCAGCCAGAACTGGGGATGAAACTTCATAAACACCACTGGGTTGTCTTTGATCTCTAGATGCAAACAAACATAGTGAACGAAAATATGTCAGAGCTGATCTGTAGCCTTAAATTCAATTGTCATTTTAAACTAATATTTCTTTATTAGGAATAAAGATGTAACGTCTTTACGTTACCCTACAGACTTTATCGAAAAAAGGTTCTGTTAAAATTACTAAAAACTAAAATTATGTATAAAAAAATGTATCACATTTCAGGTATATTTTCTAGATATTGTGATTTAGGCTGAAGTGTAATAAAAAGAGTTACAAGCTGACATAGTGATGCAGTTTTGATTTTAAAGGATGTTTGGTGGTATGGAGGGTCAAACCGGCCACAATCAGAAATAAATAAATAAATACGTCTTTTTTCCAAATCCACTTTGTTTATCCATTTATTCTACATTTTAGTGCCCGACCTAAATGGTTTTTAGACCAATGCCGATTATGATATTTGGCATAAAAAATTCCAATAACTGATTAATCGTCTGATTACCGTATTTTCACGACCATAAGGTGCACTTAAGTCTTAAATTTTCTCCAAAATGTACGGTGCGCCTTATGGTGCGGTGAAACTCATGTGTTGTTGTGTGACTTCGGCAAAGCAGACGTTCACTCGCCATAGACGTAGGAGTTACAAGTTAACAAGTTAAGTTTAAAAAAGTTTCTTGGACCAGAAAAGGAATCTGGGACGCAGCCACAATGAGTGACCCAGAATAAACGTCCTGAATTCTGATCGCGGTGAAGAGAACTAAACAACCGGCACCATGAACTACATGGCGGTTGAGTTAAACCTCCTGTTTATGGTGGAAGATACTGTGCAGAAAGCTTAAAACTCCAGTAACATTGAAACTGGTAAGTGTTGTCTTATAATGTTACTCATATGCGAGGGGGGCGCTGTGATGTTAGATATTAAGCGGGTAAACATGTGTATTTTACCGATATGTTTCAATGTGCTTGGGCCCTATAACCAGGTGCGCCTTATGTGTGTGTTAAATACAGAAACTGTAACTGAAACTGCGCACCTGCCGGGGAAGCCATGAATCCTAAAATCGGGAAATTCGAAACAGATTGTCCTCTTGGAAACTAAACAAGTATACTGAGTATGAAAATCTAATTGTAAAAATTGTTTGAGTTATCACGCTCACACGAAGGATATCCAGTAGCGGTGGTGGTCGGGTCGAAGCCATAATATGCTGACTCCATATATAGCTTATTATGGCAGGTTTGGCCCTCCATACCATAGAAGCTTGTAAAATCAGACGAGAATAATGTTAAATTTCTAGGTCTGCATGAGTATCTCTGTTAAATTACACCAAAAACAAACAAGTGGCATCTTAGGAAAGTCTGACGTGAGATGCGGCTCACGTAGTTTCGTGAGAAAACATTTTACAAAGCAGTGGAAACAGGAGTTTCTGCTGGCTCCTCTGGTGTGTAAAAACCCACCCTTCACTATGTGGTTTAAGGTGTGAAAACTTTGCTGCAAGGTGAAATCGGTTATACTTTTACAGAAACCAGCTTGTTCCTTCTCTTGGCACCGACCTTCCTTTAGACTTTGAACCCAGATACTTCTGCTGTTCTGGCTCGGAGCGAACACATAGAGGGTGTTGGTATCGTACACCACCTAAACACACATTGAATATATTTTTAAATGGGTTGAAGTGTACAGTAACAGAAGTGGGAGGTGTAATGGCACATAGGGTTAGCAACATGCGCTAAATATTCAATTCAGTTTAAAATCAATTCAAATCTGTTACATTAAAGTTCAATTCACTTCAATTTACTTAAAGGAAAATTCCTACAATTCAGTTATTTTAACTTTTCAATTCAGCTCAGATTCAATCCAATTTAGTTTAGTTCATTCAATTATTTTTCTGCTTTATTGGTATATCCCAATTCACAACAAACTGGACTTAACATACTTTTAAAGCTGCTTATAATCCACCTCAATGCAAGTCAAATATGATCCGATTACAGCTCCACTACTTCCTGAACTTAGAACAACTTTTTTTTTTCCTGTTTTTCATTACTGGACGAACTGATTAATCCAGGTGTGTCTGACCTCAGTATTCACAACGGCAATGACCAGACACACCTGGATTAATCAATTCATCCAATAATGAAAGACAGGAAACAAAGGAGTTGTTCTAAGTTCAGGAAGTAGTGAACCTGCGCATAAAGCCAATTGGATATATAATCCACATTAGTCCAATTCCAAAGCAACAGGAAACATAAATTTGCATTATAACTTATTTTTAGTTTAATTCACATTGAGTATAAACAACAAAATTTGAAACAGAAGAAAAACATTTAGCAGAATCAGACTTGGCTGCTTTTAGTGGTACATCTGGTAGAAAAAGGTTAGCTTCATGTCGTGATGTAATCTGTCTTTAATGACTCATTGTAAGGGCAATGTGTTTAGGATATATTGTCGGGTCGCACCTCTGACGTACATCACTATGATCTGCTTGTGTGCACACATGTAACCTTTAATGCAGATGCATGAACCCCTTACAACAAGTATGCATAACCTTCCAAACCATGTCTTTATAGTGACAGAAACAGCATCTCACATGTGAATAAAAGAAGTGGTTGTGCATCTTTGTACCTGAAATGGGTATTTGAACTGGCAGGGGATGGTCCCACATCCATTCTTTACTATCTCCACGCATCTTATACGGCTCAGTTCAATCGAGCCCTTCTTGAACCTCTTCTGTTGATGGAAACATCATGTCAGAAATAGCATTTTCGACAAGAGAGCAAGATATGACTGATTGATCTGCAGCTTATCAGATGAACAGCAGTGTTTGCTTCTTTAGCTTACATAACCTGGTGTCACCAGCCTCAGCAGCATATTTGATTGATAATCACTGTATCTGTGTGGTTACTGAAGAGATGCATGTTTGTACATCAGTTTATTATAACTATCTGCTAGAGCAGAATTCAATATAAATTGTTATTTTTTATTAGACATTTAACTAGTATTCGTTTAGCTAGCTAGTAAAACGATTTTTAAATGTAAATTAGACTAATTTCTGCCTACTTTTGTATGAAATAAACATAATGCCACCTTTTTACTACAAAAATCTAAACTAAATCATCAGCATAGCTTATCATAAGGTATGAAAAAAAGGCGAGACAGAAAGAACTAGCTCTTTCTAAAACTGAAAGGAACATGTGCCAACTAATTCGTATTAAACTTTTTATCTCATTATCACTATAATTAATCAAAAAAGAAACCTAGATGAAGTTGCCTGTAATCTAAGAGCTGAAGATAAGCGAAGAAGATGCTACCCACAGAATAAATATGCAGCTAAGTTTAGCCTTTCAGACATTAGCCAGACAAAACGTTTTAGTATACAGCCAAAGATTTAGAATTTAAAACAAAACATTTAACCGAATTTGCCTAATTCTTGTGTATAAAACTTCAAACTAATTGCTTTATGCTAAGCCAGTAACATGCTTATTAAAGCACAGGCATTTAGCTGGCTTTCCAGAAAGAAACCAGAGATGTTTTATATAAGCTAAGCTAACAAGCTGCTAATCACAACACAAATATTAAGCTAAGCTGAGATTCTGAGAAAGAGCCAAGCTAACCGTTTTACTTCATGCTAAGCTAGGCTAATAAGCTGCTAATCACAGCACAAATATTTAGCTGACTTTAGCTTTCCAGATAGAAACTAAACTTGCTTTTTACTAAGCTAACAAGCTGATACTCACAACGCAATTACTGAAATGAGCTGAGAGCCCAGCTCCTGTCTCAGATAAACTATTTGTATCGTGCTCATCTAGGCTCAACAAATCCAGAAGACAGGAGTCAGGCTAACCATTTGCAATCAATGCTAAGCTAACAAAATGCTAATTTTAGCAAAACATAAAGCTAAGCTTCTGCAAAAAGAGCTAGGCTGACCGCTTAACTTTAGCCATAAGCTGAGCTAACAAGCAGTTAATTACAAAATGAATACTTAGTCTTGGTCAGAAGCTCACCAAACTGTTTAGCTTTATGCTTAGCTAAGCTAACATCATCCAACAGACCTAGAATTGTCTATAACAGGGGTGATCTTGATTTCTACTACCCTGCAACTTTTATATGCAACCTTTGTCCAACACACACGTCTCGTTGCCAGGTGTCTGCAGAGCGGGATAATAAGCAAAAGAGGGAATTCAAACATTTCAATAAGGTGTGTTGGAGAAAGAATGCAACTAAAAGTGGCAGGATGATAGATCTCGATGACTAGATCTAGGCACCACTGATCTATAACATGTACTTTTATAATTCATAATAAAATGCCAAATAAATTTTAAATAAGAAAAAAAGACATTGAACATAAACAAATGAGAATAGGTAAAGAATGATATAAGACTGACCTCGGACTTTCCATCATAGTATGTTAGCTTGGATTTAGTGAGGACAAACAGTCGTTCTTTGTAGTTTAATGGAGACGTCCTTTTCTTCTGCTGAGAACGTTTGATCAGGGTCTCCTCCAACAGCAGCTCTGTGCTCATTCTGGTTACATCCACGGTTTCTGCCCATTGGTTGATGTTGTCACTATGCACAGGGATTGTTCTTACCTACGGAGACAATTACAACTTTAAAGCAAACATACTGTTTTGTTCTTTCAAAATGTTCATTCAAATTTATCAGCAAACACATCGCCCGAAGGTACAGCAGACCCATTATGTTCATTCAAGTGATATAACTAACGAGAAATGGGCGCCAGGCAGGGGCGTAACCATCATTTTAGAAGGAGGGGGACTAATCCTTTAGGGGTCTATTGGGTGATTTACCTTTCCCTTGCATTTATTTCCATCTACCCTTATCAGATAAATAACCACAAACACTGCAGTACCAGGGAACCAAGTTTAGTTCTTTAAACTGATTTACTATCAAAAATCTAAAACTGCTAAACGCTGGTTGAGTTGACATAGAACGACACTTGAGCAGCTACAGGGTTAGCTAGATTAATAAGTAAAAGAAAAGGTCCTGTATAAAAATATCAGAGCCAAAATTAAATGGAAGTGACGAGTTCGCAGGGTAATAAGCCACATATGTTAAGGCAAAAAGTGACAAAAGTAGACATTAATAAGATGTAGCTATTTTATCATTTATTCTATCATCAATAATGAAATACGAGATGTAGAAAAATTTATCAGTTAAGAAAAATATGAATACCAATGGCTGCTGCTGAATATAGTAGTAAAATAATTATTTCTACAAATAAATTAATAATAAGATATTCTCTGATATTACATATATAATAAACAGATATATTTGACTCCATGTCCATCCTGCTGCTGGCCTCTGGCCCACTTTCTCCTCCCTCATCCTGCTCTTTCTGTTGGATAAAAGATGCAAATGATATAAAGAGAACAAAAAAGCAATGATATAAGAGGTAATGGACTTGTTTAATGTTTAAATCAGAATGAACTTTTAATCTAAATTAAAGGGAAATTCAAACCAATGGAAACATGTCCAATGTTAGTAAAAATATAGTATAGTAAAAAATAGTATATATTGAACAAAGTACCAAAATGGAGTGCATCTTATTCAGTAATATAATTTATACAATTGTTCAATCAAAATAATAATAAACAAATTCATTCACCTTAAACTTTAACTACCACCAAAATAAATGAAAACATATAAACCAGCTAAAAGAACACAAATACATTGATATTCTCTTTTAAACAAACATTTTAAACTAAATTTTAAACACTTTTCACATTTGGAATTTGATACTCAGTCTACACGCTTAAGTCCCCAAGGAGACGACCCGCATCACATTTTTGACGACCTGCATCACTATTGGATTTATGGTTTTTGATTGGAAAACCATAAACCTCATAAACCTCATGACCTCAGGAAGCATCCTGTCCTGACATCATACCGGGCTGGTTCAACGTTTCCACACCAGGTGCAGCTTCGTGACTGAACATGTGCGGCTTTATATTGTATAACTGTGTTTATTTGGAGATTGGGGAATTGGAGGATTGAGGCGTTCAGGAAGAGTCTGGCATAGTGACTGGTCTGCAGATATCTATATCCTGCAGAAAAATGGTACCTTTAACGTTATACTGGATACATTTTGCACTTCTGTAGCCCAAAGCTTCACCTGCAAGTACATGAAGATAAAAGCATCTGACTATGCAAATTCCTAAACTCCGGTCTATATCATAACTGTTGGCAGAAACAGGAAGTCCTTTCCACTCAACAACACAAGAGGAAAACAAAAACAAATATTGTTTTCTAAATCTGCTCAGTGATGAAGCTGAAAATAATCTTTTCAGATTTACTGTATTGAATGTTTGTTTCACATCCTCCTGCAGACGTTTAATATTCAAAGCATGTACCAGCTTTCATTTTGACTGATTTTCTGTTGAAATCTATTCAAAACCTTCTGGCGCACAACTTCTTGCGATTCTTTTGCTTCGTTTATTTGAAGTAATATCACAATTATGCAGCTAAAACAGGACCAGGTTGATTTTCCTGAAGCACATTGTTGAACTGGTGCAGAGTGAAAATGTGAGAAAAGATGCGCACATAGAGCAGCAGGACTGTGGAAAATGTTGTGGCCTTTTGTTCAAACGATATTTCCGTTGGTTCATGTGAACCTTTTTTAGACTCCGTTGTGTTTGATTTGTGATTTTGGATCTGCTTTTTATCTGGAGTTAGTGTATCTTTTAGGTATTGTTATAAAACCTATCAATCAGCTGGTTATTGTAGCGTTTAATTAAATCTAAAAGGTGCATCATCTCTTGTCCCACGTTATACAGATTTTGATCAGGATAATATAGAAAAAAAACAAAAAATATCCGCTATTATCAAAATATTTAAAAATATATCATTTAAATGCAGTCTGGTTGTTTTATACTATTGAACATTTTAATACGAGTTCAGATGCATTTGCAAATGTAAGAAACTCCATAGACTGGAACCCAAACGTACAAACAGATCTTATCAGATGAGAGCGAGGAACTTATCTAAACCTTGATCGGAGGATATTAAGACCCTGACGGGACTTAAACGTTCACTGATGTATTTTCGTGTTTAATGAAGTCCAACAGAATTTCCAAACAACTGCACACAAGGTCTGTAATTAAGGTCTATTCATGCTGGATGCTAAAGACGGCTACACAGACAGTTTGGTCCTCCTACGATGATTACGAGGTAATTTTGTACGTTTTCAACGATGCAGAAAGCAGAGCAATACCACCGGAAATTGTGGCTGCAGTGATAAGTTGTATATCTGACACCGGACCTGCAAAACGGAGCAAACCAGAGAAGAAGAAGCGCAACAGGAAGATCTTCATACTTTACAGCAGTGCGTTACTGCGATGCCAAAACGTGCACATTAACTAGCGGATGAACTAACTTAGTAACCATGGCAACGTAAAAGACGCACATAAGTATGAGAGCGACGACGTATGACACGGTTTGAAGCCAACATCTGTACGTATTGTACGTAAGAGAGCATAAACGGGCCTTGGGTTTGGATGTTGGTGAGGTTCTGGACTTCTTGTAGCTTGTTCTGTGTTGCAGAGCAGATGAGAAGTACTGTGTGAGAAGTCGGAGATTTCTGGTGGGCAGGATTAACACGGAAAAGCTGGAAAGTGGTCACGTGATGCTGATGCAAAGTTGAACATATAGTTTTAATTAATTCCTGATTGAGATGGTGAGAAAGTACAAAATGTACCATATTAAGACAGACACTGCTACTTGCGCGTAACCATCCGATCATGGACGAAGTTCCTCGTTAAACATGAAATAACCCGATCAGATGTTCATTGCACATAAAAAAGATATCCCTGCTGTGAAATAAACTTTGTGCCACGACTGACCCAATATGAATTCTTTATATTTAAATATGAATCAATTTGATCCTGATGCAAGTTTAGATAATTACTTTAAAAAACTAAATCTGAATGACCGTATTTGATATGAAACCTTTGTTTTAATAAATATTTGAAATATTTGATTATTCTTGTAGTTAAATTTTCAGTTCTTTCCATTTGAAATTAATCTTTTGTGCCAAACATCGAGGACCTGCCATCAACCTTTTTCCACAGGGAACTTCAAACTCTGCAAACTCTACTAATGAGCCATTCATTTCAGTTCAGTGTGTTAAAATAGGGTTACCTCCAAAACATGCAGGGCAGCGTTCCCCGAGGAACGCCGGCTAGTCCATCGCAGATTTTACTCACAGCTTGTACTGGAATCGTTCTTAACGGCTACCAGGCAACCGAGGTTTGCACTGTGCTAAATAAACTCATTTACTGTGCAAAAAAGGCTCTGAAATAGTATCATAGCTGCGTTTTAACTTCCTAGTCATAAAAATAAACTGGACCAAAACTATCTTCTCTTGTTTTTGCCTCGAGAACAAGAACAAAGTCCTCACTGCTGATGGAGAGAGTAAAAAGCTTTAGGGCGGGGATTTGGGTTAGGTTGTCAAGTTCAACACACAAAGTTGTGTTTATTTCGGATAAAAAGACGTTCAGGTGTTCGAACAGCCTCAGCTGATTTATGAGATGCATTCAGTCTAAACTCGGATTAACTGCTGACCTCATGGGACACACAGGCCGAGATAAGACATCTAAATGACTTTACCAAAGCAAGATAATTACTCAACTAACTTTACATTTCCTCATTGCTTATTCTTGTCATGCATTTGAGTTTGAAGATGTGCAGAATATAATTTCTACTGGAAATAGTTTGAATAATCGGAACTAATATTGTACGTTTTATCTTTATAGCACGCAGGTTGAAGGTCCGGGTTAGCAAACAGGATGTGGTAAACCTCAACCCAATTGTAAAGAATTGGACAGCTAAATAAGTATTTTGCCTCAACATGGCCTACATGTGCAGGTTCATTAGGCCCATATTTGGCCTTAATGCGAGTGTGACAGACCAAACTGTGCTACATGAACACCGCATGCGGTCTACACCTTCATACGTTGTCCAGGCTAGCTCTTCATATCTATATGTCCAATAGGATGCTTAGCTTTTTCTCTCCTCAGTTAATCTCATTGTGTTTTTATTTCCCAGAAAAGGGATAAATAAAGTGTTTTTCATTTAATTCCCCCCCAGATCTGCATGAACGGACCGCTGGTTTCAGCTCGCTGCGCCTGAGTATCGTCCAATTCTGCACATCATGTTTGTTTCTGTGAAACCTTGGATTGGTTGTATTGAATACTGAATTTCACTCTGGGATGAATTATGTATTTTTGATTTGATTGATGTATTGTTCTCACATCAGTTACTTAAATAACATACAAGCC
>JBAMHX010000006.1:1762944-1778746 GCA_037177515.1 Pseudomugil tenellus | reverse complement strand
GACCACAAGCGTTGAGTTGCGTTACTATGGCAACGCGTATGACCACAGACGCACGAGCGCGGGTTTGTCTTTTCCGGTGTCTCCCTGCGTCACCTTCACACAGAGACAGACATTACTACGGTGTTTACGTTACCGGAGCTCCGCAGAATAAAGCGATAAAGGAGATCAGCTGGAAGGTCGGTGTGTGTTTATGTTTGCTAGTGTGTGTGCTAGTGTGTGTGTGTGTGTGTGTGTGTGTGTGTTTGCTGGTGTGTGTCTGTTTGTAACGCGGTGTCTTGTTTATAAAATACCTGATAACTGCTTTACAGCAGCTCACTGCTGGTGTTTACATAATGCTAATAATGTTTTGTTGCTTCTGCACGTGAGACGTTTTGATGAGCAGTGTTAGTGAAACTACTGGTATAAACTACTACTAATGTAGTAAGAAAAACCTCTTAAAACTAATTCAAAGTAAACATTTTCCTTCTTCAATATTTAAGGTTTGTGTTTGTGATAAAACAGCCTCTTTGAATCTTTCTCCTTAAAAAATAATGTATTTGTTTACATCTAAGCCTATAATGTGCTCCTGTTATATTTTCCTTTAAAATGGAGCCACATTATAGAAATTGCGTTTGTGGGATGAGCAGCACTGTGAGTTTGTACGATGTGCTCATGAAGAACTATTGTTTCTAAACTATTTGTTTTCAGCATCATTAGTCCAAATGCTGCTAATCAGGTCACGTTTTGGCAAACTGGAAAATATAAGTGATTAGTAAAAAGATAGACATGAAGATCAACAAACAAAAGATGAATAATTTCTGCTAAAAAAGCTAAACCTGGGTAACGTTTTGTCCCTGCAGAGAAGAAGACCCTGATGGAGCGTTACGAGTCTCTGGGTCAGGTTGGGGAGGGAAGTTATGGCACTGTGCTCAAGTGTCGCCACCGAGACTCCGGTCGCCTCGTCGCTATCAAGAAGTTCTTGGACTCTGACGATGACAAGACGGTGAAGAAGATTGCACTCAGAGAGATCAAGCTGCTCAGGGTATCTGTCAGTTCATCAGTGAGCCTAAAATGTGCCAAAGTTAGATTTTAGACCAATAAATTGATTTAGGAACGTATTTTAAACATATTTGTGTTATTATAGTCTAATGGGAGTTATTTTTCAATCTTGATTTCAGCTCTGAAAGATCATTTAATGCTTTATTTATCCCTTGTTCGTCACTTCGACTTACTGCAGATCTTTAGAGGACAAAAAGTCCTTTTATAAAAACATTAGAGACATTTTTGTCCCCATTTCTTTTGCTCAGATCTTTAAACAGCTTTGATACTAAACAAGACCACCAAATATGTCATTATTCACATTATTTTAACCCATTAAATGCCAGTTTACTTACACAATGTCACCGTTTTATAATAAAAAAAAAACTAACTAAAAAAATGTATTATTTTCCATAAATGAATGCTTACTGGGGGAATTTTCTGGAAATCAATCTTAAATGTGCTAAAAACAAGTAAATGTAACACTGACACTGATCTTCAATTCAATTTACATGTTTTTTACATGTTTTCTATAAAAAAATGTGTCTTTTTGTCATTTGAATGGTTATTTCATTTTGAATCTTTTAATTGGTTGAAATAATTAGAATAACGACCAGTTTAAAAAGGAAAAAGTAAGGTAATTATCTCAGCTTTGCTCTTATTGAAGGAAAGCAGCTAATGAAAGCAGAAATAAGCAAAAAAAAAAGCATACAATTCAAGATGTTAAGAGAAACTTCTGACTTTACCCTCGTAGGAAGTTCAGATTAGGCATTTTGGTGAATCAGTACCACGTCAGAATCGTTAAGTTGTTCAGACTCTGAAATCACAGTGATATCTGTTCTTGTGACAAAAACAAAGCCAGGTTTGTTGTGTCTTTATCTGCCATATTTATCATATAGAATTTCTTACCTCCGCCTCAACCAGGTGCCCAGAACTTTCTATTCAAGCTTCACATCAGCAGAGAAGCAGAAATAAGTTTGCTAGTCATGCTTTTCTGCATTAATCACACCCACTTTAAGACCACGCCCACATTAACCTCCTGACCAATCAAAAACAGTTGTAGAGAGAATATTGAGAACTTCTAACCAGAACAATAATGGTGTCATTCTGTTCGAGTGGGGAAGAATAAGTTCCTCTGTTCCTGCAGAGTCTGTAACAGCCTTTATTATTTCATGCCTAAACATATTAACTTTTTTTATCTAATGAACCGTAAAGCAACTGCGCCATGACAACCTCGTGAACCTCCTGGAGGTGTGGAAGCGTCGCCATCGCTGGTATCTGGTGTTTGAGTTCGTGGACCGCACACTGCTAGACGATCTGGAACAACACCCAACCGGATTGGGCCTGAACACCTGCCGGCAGTACCTGTACCAGATTCTGAGAGCCGCAGACTTCTGCCACCAGCAAAATGTGAGGATGACGAAGGTCCAGCTTGTATCATCTATTTAGTGCTGGTCTGATGTTTGTGACACTGTTAAATTACAAACCATCAAACAGCCAGTTTTCCTCTTCATGAGAACTTCCCTAAAAGTTCGTTTTATTTGGTTTTTCTGATTATTTGGTCGCTATTATCCACCCCACTGCCTCTGACATGAAGAACCTTTTTGTTTCTGTCCATAACTGAGATGATACTGGTAGAAACTGGTATATGTCTGCACACGAGACTCCAGTATAGTAAATTCCCGTCTGTATAGTGTTTATATTCTCTCTCTCGTGTCCAAGGTCATCCATCGTGACATCAAACCAGAGAACATCCTCATCTCTCTGGGTGGAGTGGTCAAACTATGCGATTTTGGTTTTGCCCGCACGATGGCATCGTCGTCCGAAGGGGCTGTTTACACCGACTATGTAGCCACTCGTTGGTACAGAGCCCCAGAATTACTGGTGGGAGACATCAAATATGGCAAGTTAGTATCCGAGTACTGACCTCAGGATGTTCCCTGCAGATGTTTTCTGATAAAACATTAAAAAGTGTGTGTTTGTGTGTGTTTGTACGCAGACCAGTGGACGTGTGGGCTGTGGGTTGTCTGCTGATAGAAATGTTAACAGGTCAGCCTCTGTTTCCTGGAGACTCTGACCTCGACCAGCTATACCACATCGTCAAGTGCTTTGGTAAGAGCTTCAAGCGGCAGCATTGTATCATCTCTTCTTTGCTGACTGAACTCTGGCTACTTCTCCGCTGTAGGTAACCTGGTGACTCGTCACCAGGAGTTGTTTTACAGAAATCCTGTCTTTTCCGGAGTCAAACTGCCTGAATGTTCAGCCACAGTCCCACTGCTTCGGCGCTTCCCCACACTCCCACCAGCCGCTCTTGACCTTGCTCAGGTACAGTTCACTGCACATAATTCATCACTGCTTCTTTACATGGACTATATAATGTAGAAAAACAAAAAAAGAGAGATGAACACACCATATCAGAAATCTGAATCTGAAATTCTCAGACGTAAGTCACTTTGCAGAATAACGCGTCTGCTAAATGATGTAATGTCAATTATTGGCAAAAGACATTTGCTGGTCCATAAGTACTTTCTGCTCTGTGATTGATGGAAATGATGAAAGATTTTGCCAACGTTTCGTCATTTCCATCACCTTTTCCCAATGATACACCAATTTTTGAACCAAAGACATGAAAAAATTATCAGATAAAACACATTACAGACCCTAATTATTAATGCTAAGGTTGGGTGACTACGTACAAACAGTACCGCAATAATAAACACTCTTTGGCCTACATCTATACTTTTGTTTGGCCCATATTTGGCCTGAACTTAAGATATTGATTCTATGTGAGCATTGCTGCCAAAGTGCAGCCACATGACCACAACATGTGGTCTACAAGGGAATGGCTATGATCCCAGTCTAGGCTGGTTCTTTATATTTGGACCACTTCTGGCCTACACACTACTGGAGTAATCTATGTTTATGTCAGTAACAGACATCTGGACCACATTAGAAAAACATGCCTCTTTCCACTGTCTTTACAGAGCTAAAAGAGACAGTAGCCTTTATCTGGAACAAACAGGTCTACTAACTGGACATTGCTAGGATTTTGAGTTCTTTTATAGGACTAAACTATACCGATACACTAATGTGTATCGGTTGAATTAGTATCACTTCGAACTTCAATTTGAGCATAATTTAGCAAATATGAATTGTTTTTATCTTGTTTTTATCATTTTATTGTATAGTTTTTTTCCTTCCATTTCTTCTATGTGATTGGTCACAAGGTGTGCTCATCAACATAAAGGCCTCTTTTAAAGAACAGGAGAACTCCCAACAGGAGTCCTCTTTTTTTGTTCAGTAAAAGCCATCATGTCTTAAAAGTAGGGTAGAGATGATTTCCAGGATAATTTTCCATAAAATATCCTTCACACTCAGATTGCATCAAATCAATTAAATGATCTAACACACACACACACACACACACACACACACACACACACACACACACACACACACACAAATTCTTACCTGTGGAATAAACAAGATAGACTCTAAATGATTGAATGGTGATATGACTGTCAATGTTAGCTGCCATTTGTCCCTCTACATTCAAAACCCTCATGAATCACACACTTTTAAAGGTTTGGAGCATTTGTAAAGTCAACAAAGCAAGAGCCAGAGCTAGGCTAGCTACATTAGCTTGCACAGTGGTTCTCAAACTTTGTACAGCGAGTACCATCTGAGAAAATAGTGAGCTCTTGAAGTACCACCACCATGACCGACCTAAATACACAGTAGTAAATATATAAAGCTATAACATAGAAAGGAAGCATGTTAACTACTTATAAGGATTAATTACTGGGAGAACATGTGCATGAACCTGGCTAGGAAGCAGGCTGATATTAAAATAAAAACATAGAGAACACAACACTTATTTTAATATGAATTTAACATATTTTGTGTATTTTAAACATTTTTGTACTATTTTGATTATATTTGAAAATGAATACCCTTTAGAGCCTCAAAAGGTTTTGGGGAGTAATCCTCACCTGGTATTATTTGTGTATTATAGCTTGTAACTCATTCATATTATCCATGTTATTATTGGGTCAAAAAAATATTTGGACTTATAAAGAGAAAGAATACATGAATGGAAAAAAAAACATTTCACATCTATATTGAAAAACCACAGCAAACTATAATAAACAACTTTTTGGACATTTTGGAAGTGTTTACAAATATCTTAGTAATAATGGGGTCAAATCTAACTATTATATATAGATATATATGTATAAAAACTGTAAAAATAACCACTCATCTTATTGCACCTGACGCCTCCTACAGGCCGTTTCTATTGACTTTGTCAAAGATGGCGTGTGACTGATTTCTCCCACCTAAAATAACCCCAAACATGTTTGTAGTTCTTTCTGAGACACAAAGTAGTAAGGAGTGGGACATCTTCTTCCATTTAGATCTTTGATACACCATGTGATTATATAAAGCAGTCCAATTGGACATGTAGCAACATGTGACAGAGCAAAATGATCCGATAGGACATTTACTTGGCTAATCAGATGACGCTCTTCCATCAGCAAGCTAGCTTTGGAATAACGAGATCTCTCGTCTTTTCCACACAAAAAAGTGAGTAATAATTGTGTGAATGCTGTCAAGCATTTCTTTTAAACCGTTTTCACCGAACTTTTAAACAGTTCCAGAGATATTCGCTGTTTAAAGAGCGCTAAGTCGAGGATTTCTCAAGATATGATTTCCCCTCAAGTACCACTAGAGGGAGCTCGAGTACCACCAGTGGTACGCGTACCACAGTTTGAGAACCACTGAGCTAGCACACAGCATGAAGCAAGCGTTGCACATTTCTGCCCTTCGAAGGCATTGTTTTGGTGGTAAATCTGAAGAAAAGGGGTTGGACTTTTGTATTGTGTATTTTCAAAATGTAGCTTTCTCAAACCATTTTTCCAGGATGTCCCACCTTTAAAACATGTTTGCTCACAAACAAAACATTAGCTGCAAGCAGCATGTTCATGTATACAGTGCCACTTAACCTCATGAAATTCCCTTTAGTCCAATGTAAAAGCAAGCACGTAAATGAAGGAAGTGGTCAGAGTATCACGGATATGTAGGTTTAGACAGAAACCAGTTACTGATGCAGGCGTTCAGTTAATCAAGTTTCCACTTGACATACAACAAGGCCTTTTCTTTTTTTCCATCAATATTTTCAGTTATGGAGTAAAATTAAGTAAAAGTACCTGTTATGTTTCTCAGAAATGTCTTGAGATGGATCCAGAGCGACGAGCTCAGTGTTCAGAGCTATTAGAGCATCTTCTCTTCACACAAGGCTCCTTCCATATCAGGTAGTTCCTGGCTGTTGGGGGTGTTTTATTTTTACATAAACAGCTTATCATATATTTCAAAACATCATATTTCTTTTACCTTCACAGATTTTTGGACGATCTAAATGCTAAGATCCAAAAAGAGCACAGAGAAAACTCCACCCTTCCTAAAATAACCAAAGCCCAAAACCGGCAGGAAGGCGATGGGAAAAACCGTAGAGGCAAGGACAGGAAACAACCTGAAGACGTGGATGAGAGAGTAAACAAGGAAAAGATGGAAAAAGTTAAATATAAACACCCATCAAAGATGTCTAAAATGATTCGTAACACCTCAGAAACTCTAACCACCAAACAATCCAAACCCTTTAGCAACAAGGCTATCCATAACGCAGCGCAATCTTCTATGGCTGTGAAAAGTAAACCAGGAAAAGTCGGTGCTGGTGCAGAGTCGAGGAAGGAGCCTGAGATTTCTAAGTCAACTAAAACCAGAATCTCTGAGCTTACAGTTGCAACCAAGACCACAGGAAGCCTGAAAGGCAAAAACTCAGTGGCAGCAAAAGCTGAACTTCAAGCTTCTGTTTGTCCGGAACCAAGTAAAGACCATCGGAAAAATATGAAAGAAATTGACTCAGAGGTAGCAGAGAATAAAACACAAAGCATGGTGACGATCAGGTTATCGAAATCTGAGCCAAGCCAAGAGTTCGCAAAAAACCGGAGCAGCATTAATTCTAAAGAGTCCAAAAATTCAATTGATGTTCAACAAGATTTGAGTTTATCGTCAAAAGCTGCCTCAGAACCTGTGGTACATCAAGTAGATGCTCGGTTGGAGCGTAAATACTCTGATCGCTCGGGTAAGGACCATACTGAAGTCTCAGCACTAAAACTGCTTTCTTTCACAAAGTCCAGCAAGACGAGTGCCGCCTCAGAGCTTAAGACCAACCACCTGGCAGCGGACACAGAGGTAACCACCTCTGAATGTCCAAAAGACGTACCCTCTAGCCCCAAAGCATCAAACATTACCTCAAGCAGAGGTTCCAAAACTAAGAATAACGTCTCATTTTTGTCAACTACTCCTCTAAAAACTTTTCCCTCAGGGGCTTCAGAGGAGCCTTCCACCATCTTTAAAGATGTTTTACCCAAAGGAAGCTCACATGCAAAGGTCTCCAAAACAAACCACACTTCAGGGACTCCTTCAAAAGCCAAAGAACTTATAGAAGAAAAGCACATGAAGGAAGATCGTGGGCTTCTAAAGATGAGTGTTGTGACAGAAAGCATTGCAAAACCTGTCCCTATGTTACGTCCTTCAGATGGAAAATCTTCAGAGCCTGCTTGTGCTAGCTGGCTGAGTGCTAAAATCACCAAAGAAGACAGAAAATCTTCAACCTCCCTGCTGGATGAAAACACATTAGTGGGGATCACTGATCTGAAAGCTCTAAAAGCACAAGAAAAAGGAAACCAAGAGGAATTACTTTCTCCTGTGTCTCTTAGTTCTGCAGCTAATGCTTCAATAAATCCAACCTTGAAGGCTCCTGGAAGTTTAGGTAATAACAAAAGACACAAGAGCTCCATCTCCGAATCCGATACCAAATCCTTCAAAATCCTTCTGTCCAAACAGAACCTAACAAAGTCCGGATCCTTTAGCAACCATACAAAGTCCACAGAGACCCCCAAGACTCAGAAAACTATATTTTTTGATGAAGTGAAGATGAAGAATGAGAACTCCGTAAAAGAAGATACAACCTCTGTATCAGCAGTCCCAGATTTGACTTTAGTCTCATCTGAGGATCATAAAGCTTCTACAAGAAGCTTGATCCTTCACAGTGTGGATGCTACAGACCCCAACGGACTTGATTTTACTGTATTCCAATCACCTAGACTTTCTCCTCCACCTCCACCTTCTTCCACTCCTCTCTTCTTTCATCAATCCTCCACAACTCTCATGTCTTCCCTCTCTGTCATCAGTACCAACATCCCAGCTGCCAGTGACCACCATACCCAAGGAGCAGGTTTCCATCCCGGAAATAGGTAGTTCTCACAGTGCAGATCACCAAAGTATCAATTTGTGTCCCATCTAAGACCCATTCAAAACCAAAATCTACTTTGATGGTACTAAGTTTTACCGTACAATTCCAATCTTAATCTATCAAAAAGTACATGTCAAACAACTTATATCCAAAAAATGCAGCAGGGTGGCCTTGTTGGACCTTTACTATGTTACTTCAGTGGCAAATCATAAAGTCTAATTGGGCCATTTACTAAATAATAGCCTTGTTTCCACCAAGGAATCAAACTTGGGACTGTTTGGTTATGAATCAGTTATTGTGAATCAGTTATGAAATAGAGAGATATTATCCTGGTGTTACACCTTCCTTAAATTACAACGAGTATGAAGGCAACACAGAAAAGACAAGAACGGTGGACGTCGAGGAATTTATGTTCTTGTTGGCATGTGGCATAAGCAATAAGAATCCCACTGTATATTTAAAAATGGAGCTGTTTTGTTCAAACAATCAGTGGACTCCAGTTTGTCAAACTCCACCCTTAGTTGGATCAGTAAGACTGTAACCCAAACAGAAGGCCCCAAAAAGCAAGCTGTGTTGGATAAGATATTTAAGCATCCTTCGCTGCTCTTGCCTGTGGAAACATGAACAATATACTCATCCATAACTGGTTCCGTTGGTGGAAATGGGGTTTACATTTGGACAAAGATTAGAGTTATTTGGTTGGTTCCATGCAGTTTCAGGCCTGTTTGCACGACAACGGGAAAAATGCAACATTTTACAAAAAAAAAAAACCATTTTACTAGATGTCCATATCGTTTAGACGGCAATGGAATTTTGGAGGGTAGAAAACGCAAAAATCTCACAACACCTTCCAGAGTTGAAATCTTGACAACGCTTCACCGTCTTGTTGCCGTCTGAACAGTTGACAACGCAAAAGTGCGTTGCAGTCACATAAAGATGACGTCATAATCATGAGCCAGTTCAAGAAAACAATAACACAACATGGCCTGAACTTTAATTTATGCTAGCAGCAGTCATGTCAGAAACTGACTACATTCATCACACAGAGTCATTATTCTGGCTGGTGCGCTTCGTCATGTTGTTTTGATTTATCATGCTCATAGACATGTATATAATAACTCGATGCCTCGCCTGTGCTGTTTGCCTATGGAGTTGAACGGGCTTACTTGGCGGACATCTTTTGTCTGCTCATTCATGACATTAGCTGTGTCCCAGTTCAGAATCTTTTTAATAAAGCATTTCTGTTAAAAACGAACATAACTTGCTTCCACCTATACACTGGGAGTGCATACTACAACAGGAAATTGGAAGGTGCACTTTTCTGTCTTCGTGTGCACACAGATTTCCCCAATGAAAACAGTCGTGTAGACGCGGAATTAAATTGAGAACGAAACACAACTTTTGTGTTTTTGCTTTGGACCATTATTGTCTAGCCGCAGTTGCAGTTAAGTTTTCCTTCCCACTGCCGCCTCATGCTTGCTCAGGATGGGAGATTGGATCAAAGTCAAGATTCGATGCAATCTTGCTGGTTCCCTTACATTATTGAATAATTTATGGTTTGTATCATTTAACATGTTTTTTTCTATTTGTGTAGCAGATGCATTGACAAAACAAGGCATCATGGTGGCATGTTTGGTCAACAGGCTCACATTTCAGGGTCCTTCACCTTCCAGGTAAAAGAATGAGCTGGAGCCTTTCTGGTTTATCAGAATCAAAATAAACAAACATTTCCCTTAAAGACAATGTTGTCTGTTCTTTCAGGCATCAGACAACAGTCTCGTACAGGAACGCTCCTTCCTGTCTGACCACAGTAGCCTCGGTAACAGCAAAAACAAGTCACACTTTCATTTCCCAGATCTAAGAAGCTCAGATCTCAGAGGAAGAGAAGGTATGCTCATGTCAGAGATTTTATGACAACTGCAGCTTATGCGCTAAACACTATTCAGTGTTAACTTCTACTTAAAATGCGAAATCTAAATTAAATGATTAATACTTTTACATTTCTTTTAGGTAAACTCAACAAATGCACAGCCAAGGATCAGAAGAGAGACAAACATCCAGGTCAATCCAGTGCATCAGAAGAGCACGTTGATACGAACACACCAACATAAACAATAAACCGCTGTTTACACTGTAAAAATGTCTTTGTGTCTTAATTTAATACTAAATTCCTAACATGAACAAAACTGATGTCTACGGAGGCATAGAGCTGTAACAAAATAAAAAGAAAAGAAGGATCTTATGTTGTAATGTAATGTTTCACGTTTTTACAATAAGTTATTATTTAATAACGGAATAAATGTAACATGTTTATGATAAAATTTACACATTATGATATATGTTTAATGTTGTATTAACTAAAACGTATGCTATGACATAAGTTTCACTTTTTAAAATAAAACTTATGCTATAGCATATTTTCAGATTTTTATAATAAAAGTTATAATGTAATAAATTTAATGTTTTTATGATAAAACTTAACGTTAAGTTTAAAACAAAACCTGTGTATAGTGTAATATGTTTAATGTTTTACAATAAACCTTATCACATTATAATGTTATATGTTTTTCTAATAAAATATGTTATTATCTGCTATTTTTATGTTATTAGAATAAACCATCACATTATAACGTGATAAAATTCTGATATCTTTTTAACTTGGTGACTGCTCTATAATTCTGTAGATGTCACTATAACCAGGATTATTTTTCTGAACAGGCTTCACACAAGCACCAAAGGTTTATTTGTAAATACAGCTCAAAAAGGAAGCGTATCATTAAACGGACTAAATAAACTTTTGAAACTAAAACAATGTCACTGGAACTATTTTATTGCATTTAATGGTCAAAACATAAAAAATCATTACAACAGTTGGGTAGAAAAATTGTTCGTCACTTCTAGTTTTTGATAATTTGGTAAAAAAAAAAAAAATACTTTCAAAGTTCTATTTAGTTTGATTAAAAAAACTCATATACAAGGTATGAAATTAAATGGAAAACATGCTCATAGGGTAATCCTAAGACTCATCACTCGAGTCCGGGGAGGAAATTGCAGCAGCTTTCCAGATTACTGCTGACTCTTCGCTACTTGACGACATACCGTTAACTCCCATTGGCTGAAAACCTGCTCTGCTATTGGCCAGGAGGTAGTAGAGGAGTTTGAGGACTTGGTTGGTGTCGCTGTTAGAAACTAATTTGCCCACATCTGGCTGTGTCCTGATTGGTCGATTAGTTTCTGGTTTCCTTGGTGGGGATGTGACGGTTGTTCTTTTGGCTGTAGTTATCACCTGCTGAGGAATTACATATACATTTATTTGTTTGCTGTTTTAACAATAAGTAGCTCATATGGAGGCTAATAAATTAATTTTATTAATTATTAAAACAAATGTCAACCACACAGATAGTTTTAGAGATACAAGCCTCGGCAACGGTCCATGTGGTTACCTTCTTAGTGACGGATGACGTTGTTGCAGGAGCAGGTGTGGGAATAGGGGGTGTGGGGTCAGACGTGGCAACGAAAACCTTGCAGATGTCATCTACAGCCGAACCATCGATTTCTGGAAGCTGAAAACCTGGTGGAAAAGGCTGAGCTAATGGAGAGAAACCAGGCCGTCGTTTACATTATAAACAACATGACAGTAGGCAGCAAGAACCAGCTCTATGTAGCTGTCAGCTACATTTTCAACTTTATTTTCCTCTTGTAAGTACATGAAAACATCAATTAGTTATTCCTAAAAATTAAATACATTTTGATTGTTTTTCTGTGGAATTTAACACATAAACTAGCTCAGTAGTCCAACTCCCAATATACCCAATTTAGCACAAGTTGGTGCTCATGAGTGAGTGACTAATCGTGTGATATAAAACATGGGTCATTTTGTATCGTCCTCTACATTTAAGACTGAAAAACAGTCAGAATATTCATAATAATCAGGATAAAGTGCTGTGACAAGGTTCATACATCCCTCAAATCTGTTTCCCTGAGATGCCATTTTAGTAAGGTCGTGTAGAGCTGGATGATAAAGCTTCCAATACAATATAATTACAATATCACCATTAACAAATTAAAAACAAAAGAAAAAAAACATTGCAAAATAGCAATTTGCATCATGTAAACATAAAAGACAGCTGGACAGTGTACATGGAAGCCACAATGCAACCTCCTGATGGTGGTTTACGTCACCGCTTAAGTAGCCAATGTGTGGCGGCTCTTTCTGTTTGGCTTGAATCAGCTGCATCGTACATGTGTCAGTAAAACGCTTTAAACAAATTCTATCATGTATTGTAAGTATTGGAAATGTGCTCAAAAATCACATAATTATTGACTGAAATTATATTGTGATATATATTTATATTGAATTATTGTCCAGCTCTAGTTATGTTCACTACACAATCTGTATGGTTGCGGCAATGCACGTTATATAATTAAAAGATTATCTTGCGAGCTTCATGGGGTCAGTTCGGGAACCACTGACCCATCCTACTGTTAGACTTATAAAGATGGGAGTTTTTGTTAATTTCGGAATTAAAATATTATAATTTCAGTAACAACTGAACTAGTGAGACTCAGTTTGTATCAGATTGGTGAACTTCTGTCCATCTTTCCATCTAAGTGACTCTGCCTCCCTCAAATGCTCCTTTCATGCAGGTATCATGGTGGCATAGTGGTTAGCACTGCTAGAAGGTCACGGGTTTGAGCCTCGGCTGCAGGAGCTTAGAAGAAAGGCCTTTTTGAGTGGAGTTTGTATGTTCTCTCCGGGTTCTCTGGCTTCTTTCCACCCGTAAGACATACACATCAGCTTAATTGATCACTTATCACATGTAATATTACTTTTCCAGCCTTTTGTTGCTCCTGCTGCAACATTTTACTGAAGTGTTGCTGACATCAGAATCACATTTGCTCATATTATCCATGAAATTATAAAATGTCTCAGTTTTAACATCTGATTTTCTGTTTTTTTCTCACTGGAAAACAAGCTGAGAAGATCATTGCATGTTGCTTTTATTTAAGTTTTACACATTGTCCCAACTTTTTGGGGACTTGTGTTTGTTTATATAAAACATTTTTAGATTCTTCATGACTAAATTTGACTGAAACATTGGGTAGAATCTACTTCTTCAGCCTTATATGGTAAAAAAAGTTTACATTCTCAAAAGTTGGAAGGATTTAAGAAAATTAAGCCACTTCTTTCATTTTCTAATTTGCATTTTTGAGCTTTTGTGCAAAATTTTTAGTTAATTTTCATCACAAATTATATCAGAAAAACATTTAAATATGACAAATCAGAATTTGACCATATTTACATGTTGCTTTTATCAGACTAAACAAATGATTTAGATAATCAGCTGATAATAGAGCAGTAAATGCAATAAATGGAGCTTTTTTAATCTCTAGATAACATCTCAGTACTCAACGGTGACCTTGTCCCTTATCTGAGCCAAGGTCAACCGGTCTGTTTGTATCAAGGTGGTGGTGCAGCTATGTGATCTGTCAGTCTGTGCTGCATATTTCATGAAGACAGCTCCAAGGCGTGTTTTCCTTTTGTCTACGTCTTTTGTTTGCAGCAAAGCTGCCACGAAGTCGGTTCAAATTAACTTCTGCAACTTCTGTTCCTGAGCAAACGAAATGTCTTTCAGCTCTTCATGGAATATGTTGGATAAAAAACACAGTGTTGTGATTTATAAAGATTGTAAAGAAATGTTTCCGTACTCACCGTGGGTCAAGTCGATGCAGTGAGCTCTGAGGATGTAAAGGGGAGAAATGAAGAGCAGAGCAAGAAACATAACTGCTGTGTGAAGACCAACAATATGAGGAGAAAAGGTAGAAATGAGAGAAAGTAAAAGGAGAGGAAGCAAGCAGACAGAGTGCAGAGTGACAGAAGGTAATGAAGAAGAGGAAGGTAGGGAGGGGAGGGGAAAGGAGCGTCTAGACTTTAAAGTTTAGTCAGAGGAGATCTGACACAGTTTGTGGTTCTGAGTTGCAAAAGAATGAAATCCTTTAAATCCTCACTTCTTCTTCTCATTTTATTCATCCAACAAACTTCTTCTTGCGTTTCAACTGCTCACATATAACCAGTCAAACCACATCAGTCACTGGTAAATGTCTATTTAACTTTAATTACAAACATCTGGTTGGACTCAGGCAGTTAGTAAACTATCAAAATGACAAATAAAAAAGGTGTGTGTTTCAGAGACGAGCTGCATCGACGAGGCATCAGACTGCTATGAATAAATGTTTTCTTACTGGACCACAAGAGGGCGCTTTAGCATCAGGTTACCTTGGTAACATTGCTGTAAGATGAGCGAATGTTGTAGAAGGAAAAAGCAATAAAGCCGAGTTTAGAAGACATAACGATAATAACATGATGGATGGTTTTTCAAGCATCCTCCATCTTAAACTTTATGACTTTATCCTCCCGGGTCTGAGCATCCTCATACAAACATCATATATTTGGTCGTCTGCATCATAATACTATTATCTGTGTAACTGGGACCAGTTTAACACTTACACTCCCATAAACTGTTGTTTCCATACCACTTAATCCAGTTCAGGGTCGCAGCATTGATGTTCTGCACGATCAGCTACAGCAGGTCCATCTCCTGCAGACTTAAAAGTAGTCAAACTCTGCAGTAAAGTATAAATAAACAGACAAAAATGCTCTCAAATAAATGTACTACATTAAACTCTTGACTTGAGTAAAAGTAAGTACTTGCTTTTAAACATACTCAAAGTGTTAACAATAAAATTTGTGCTAAATATATTAAGCCTGTTAGCATAACTGCGCCATTTTGTAATTTTCTGCAATGGGACACGATCATAATCAGCTACAGCCAGTTCATCTCCTGCAGACTTAAAAGTACCTAAACTCTGTAGTAAAGTATAAATAAACAGACAAAAATGTACTAAAGTAAAGGTACTACATTAAAGTCTTGACTTGAGTAAAAGTAAGTACTTGCTTTTAAACATGTTCGTATTATTAAAAGTAAAAATTTGTGCTAAATATATTAGCGTGTTAGCACAAGTCCGCCATTTTGTAATTTTTGGACTGGAACGTGATAATAATCAGCAGTTTATCGGCAATTTATTTTCACATTGAACATTTTTCTTTTAAATTCAGGTAAAATAGTTTATACATATCCAGGTTTGAAGAAGCTAAAGGGAACTATTAAGAAGTTATGCTAGCCTGCCCAAGAACTCCTCTAAAACATCTTAAATTGCAATTTTGTTGTCTAAAACAGCCGACTTTACCTTCCAGGTTTGGATGAAAGGCGTCATCATGATGTCCGCGACTTAAAACTTAAAAGCACCGTGGCTTTTCCTGAGATCAACAGATTAAATATCTATTTCCATCTGTAAGATATGAACTGGAATAAACATGTTTTCCATTTAATCATGAAGGAGAAAGTTTTAATTCTGAATTAAAACATGAAATCAAAGTCAATCAGAAAAATCAGAATCAATTGCAGGACC
>JBAMHX010000006.1:1740027-1752137 GCA_037177515.1 Pseudomugil tenellus | reverse complement strand
CTTCCCGTCTAATTAAAACCCTATTAACACAACATTTCCACACAAGAAGCAACAACTTGTCTGTGCGAATAAAAAAAAAAACGCATGATGACAACTATCTGCACAAGGGAAAATGCGAACGATAAAGAACACAGTCAGACCTGTAGTACGCAGTGAAACTTCGTAACGCCACACTAAAGTGTGTAAACGCTTCCATCTGAATGTCATTTATGCTCGACAGATACTCCGAATAGTTTCGTCCCTGGTTTTATTATCCATCACCTGAAGCGTAAAATGGAGCAGTAACACAGATATCGCAGGGTTGTCAGCAAAACAAAAACAACAAAACAAAGAAGAACAGGAGGAACAGGGAAGAGATGAAGAATAAAAAGCCCTGAAGAAGAAACAGAATTTGAAAAGAACAAAAAAACCTTTTTTGGTTTTATTCTTCTGGTGTTTTTGGTGGTTCTAGCTGTGAACTCTGCCTGAGGTATTGTGTTTTTTAATGTAATTGTTAATAAAGTAGGCATTAATGATCTACTGGCGAAGCTTCTCTCAGCTGTGCACATTTGTTTTTTATATTTATCTGCAGGATAAAATTGGCTGAACTTCTCTAAGAGGAAATTCTTTTGGATGACTTCCTTTCCGTTCAAAGCTCGCACACCTTCTTCGTCCATGTTGTTGAGCGCGACGGCCGTAGAGTCTCCGTTGATCACGTCCAGGAAGAAGTCCGCGGGGTTGTTGTGGGCTTCACAGGTGTATCCTGGAAAACAGTTTCCACGCTGAGTTACAAACATCCACTTATGCTGGCGTCTTCGGCGGAGTCGTTCAACCTACCGATGTCTGAAAAGTAGTCCAGGGCTTTCTGTGCTGGACCGTGGTAAACCTGAACAGACAAAACTACATTTAACACGATGGCGGATGCTCTTTATTTCATATTTAATCAGGCTGTGGCTTCAGAAAGTGAGGAAATGTTTTAAAAAGCAGCAGGTGTGATGACCTGTTTGCCGTTGACCAGCAGCGTGAGGCTGTCGAACAGGCGGTAGATGGTGTATCGAGGCTGGTGGATGGACAGGATGATGGTGCGGCCGTTATTAGCCATCCTACAGAAACAAAGAACACACTTTATCAGCTCCACCAGCTTGTTAAACACAAATATATGAAATATTACATTACAGTCATTTATCAGACGCTTTTCTCCACAGCAACTTAGATCTGAGAATAAGAACACAAGCAGTCGGACTGCTGTAGTCCAGTTGGCACACATGTTGCCTGCAGTTTTTGTCTGTGTGTTTTTTGTGTTATTTCCCCAATGTTCATTACATGTGAGTTTCTGCATAAAACCAGAACACATTTCTCAAGTTAGTTGTGATTAATGGAAATTATAGTAAGTGCAGAAATGTTGCTTATAGAGCTGGATCTTTAGCTGCTTTTGAAAGTAGATAAGGACTCTGCAGAGCGAACAGAGTTTGGCAGTTCGTTCCACCACCGAGGAACAACAGAGCAGAAGAGTCTCGCTTGTGATTTAGCCCCACGTAGTTTATATAATAGTGTAGTATTTAAATTTAATATATAGTATTTAAATTTAAATAGTATTGTATTTAAATATTTAAGGATGTACGATATATCGGTGCTATTATTTGTATCGGCAGATATTTGTTTATTTTTCAAATATCGGTAAACTGGGCCGATATTATCAACCGATATTTATTTAGTGCTAATTTTGTGTGTGCGAGTCAGGAGGAGTGGGGGTTGCGGTATTTGTTCAGGGATGTGACGGTAATAGTGATGCAGCGCAGCATTGTGAGGTATTTCAGTACGTATAACTTCATATTTAAAACACAGAAACCTTTGTAGGTAAGCCGTCTATCTGTTACTGAATTTGAAAGGGATGCACTTTATTTGAATGAGCACATTTTTGTGCTACGACATGAAAGAAATAAACATTTGAAGAACTAAAACTGTTTGTTTGGTGTTACAGATACGTCAGAGTTACTTAAATATCAGTTTTCAATCACTGCATCCAGAACAAACTTATTTTATGGTAAACGTAAAAATATCAGCAACTTATCGGTTGCCGTTATGAAAAGCAGAAAAATATCAGTTGAAATTTTTCATATCGTGCATCACTAGAAATATTCTTTTATATATTGTTTATATTATGTATTATATGAGATGTTTCATTGGTGCAGAAACTTGGTGCTCAGACTTTTAGGAAATGGAAGTGAGGACATCTTAGTCTCAGAGGTTGAGTCGTGTTTACCCGGATAGCAAAAATATTTGGACTAAATTAGATGTTGATGAATTAAATGTGGGTGCATATCTCAGCCACATGAGCACTGCATGTGGTCCACGAGGACATCGACATGAGGACGACTTCTAGTATGAGGACAACTTTTGGCCCACAACACACGACAAAAACTAGCTTTAAAAAATATACAAAAATTAGGTTAATATTCCTTGAAATAAGGTAAATTTTCTTGTTCTGTTGGCAGATAATTGATCTTATTTCAAATAAACATTAACCTCGTCAAGAATACATAAAACAAGTAAAAAAATCTTTAAAGAAAAACTTTTTAAGTAAGAATAATTATCTTACTTTTAAAAAAAATAAGTATTTTTGTCTTTGATTTGAGATGTTTAATCTTACATTTTAGTTTTTGCGATGCTGTAATTCACATTCAGGCTAAAGACATCTGGACCAGATGTGTCCCACAGGAGCGTCGCCATGATCAAAGTCAATCTCGGAACATCTGGTCCACATCTGGCCCACACAACACCTGCAGTAAACTGAGCCACGAGGGGCAGAAGTGGCCCAGATTCGGCCCAAACATGCCTTCTCTGGGTGTAAACTGTTGTCATAGCAACAGCAGATGAGCGGGATCACCTCTTGAGCAGCAGCAGGACGGAGTTGGCCGTGCTGGCGTCCAGGCCCGTTGTGGGTTCGTCCAGGAAGAGGACGGGCGGGTCGATGATCAGCTCCATGCCGATGTTCGTCCTCTTCCTCTCACCGCCGGAAATCCCGCGAATCAGCTGCGTTCCCACCTGCACAAACACGCCGCTCTCATTTCCATCCCGTCTTTCTCTCTTTCACTCGTTAAAGATTTGTCTGCTGCTCGATTCATTATTTTGTTCATTTATTTTTCTGTCCTGCTGTTTTATCCACTTTTTGTCGTCTCTCCGCTCATCATCATTCATATTCTACACGTGTTGCTCGTCTCCTCCTCACCTTGGAGTCGGCTACTCGTCCCAGTCCCAGCTCCTGGATCAGCCTGTTGACCTTCTGCTCCTTCTCCTTCTGACTGATGCTGGATGGGAGGCGGAGGGCGGCTGAGAAGGTGAAGTTTTCTCTCACCGTCAGCGTTCCCATCACCACGTCATCCTGCAGACAGGACGTTGCAGCTTAAAAAATAAACTAAAACCTAAAAACACAAGCGTCTAATGCCGAGGAATGTCCCTTTAATGTCAATAATAATCTTTCCACAATGAATTTTATTTCCCCTGCTGTGACTTTTGACCTCAGTGTTGCTAAAACAGTTTATTCAATGTGGCTGAAGAGGCAGGTTTTATTGTTGCAGGCTGTCGCTTCCTTCCAGGAAATCCTCCTGAATCAAAGATGGCGGATTGGCCGCCGCAGGTCTCACTTCCTGCTTGGTTCACCCACCTGCACAACATATCCAGAAAGGCACTTGAAGTTGGGAGGCTGAGGAGCTCCGTCGATGAGGACTTCTCCCGACAGGCCTGCAGGATCCTTCCTGGCTGCCAGAACATCCAGGAACCTGAAGAAAAACACCCCCAATAAAAACAGAATCTGGCTTAAAGGCCACACGTCTGAATCTAACGAGTGTAAAAATAAGTAATAAGTTATAAACAGCAGCTTTTTTCCTTTTTTTTTTTAATGTGATGTAGTTTCCATGTGGAATCCAGGATGAAGGACGGGAGGAGTGGAAAATTAGATAACTTGAGCGGGAACATAATGTCCTGCTGTAACTATTGTTTCTAATGTGTAGGTTTGTTCTAATTAAATTTTCTCTACACCATAAATAAATAAGTAAATACGAAAAAAAACATAAAACAAATGACAATAAAAACAAGTAAAATTAGATAAAACAAAAAAAAAATGACTACAAAATAAATGAAAATAAAAGTAGTAAAATATCAAATAAAAAGATAATGTAATAAAATTAAAGAAACAAAATAAAAAGGTAAAATTACTTATTTAAAAGCAAAAACAGTTAAAAGAAAAAACAAGGTACAAAAAACCCAAAACAAAATATCCACAAAAAAAGTTATGACTGAAAATAAAACAAAATAAAACAGAAAAACAAAGGCAACAAAAGTATAAACGGAATAAACTGAATGGAAACAGAACAAAAAATAAGCAAGCATACAATAAATAGAAGATGGAAATATGAGAAAATAAAATAAATGTTATTTTATAATGTTATAAATGTCTTGTATATGTATTTAAATGACACAAACCATGAAAAAGAAAAAATAAAATTTTTATGACAATGTTCTTGGATTTGAAAGTTACAAATGTGCTTTTATATGGATTCATCTTTTGTTTTGTAAAACTAAGTAATTTGCAACACTCACGATGATTTTCCACTTCCTGTTGCTCCCATGATGGCGTTCAGCCCTGGCTTCATGAAGCCACTGGACAGAAGAAAAACAACATCAGCAACATTGGGAAAGATTTTTACATAAAGAAGCTTTTATTAGTTTCCTTTGACTTTATTCGCACCAGTTTGTTGTCGAAGTGAAACGTTTCCTGCTCTGAACTGTTAATGGTGCAGAATCAGACTGAGGCTGGATCGTCACGTGAACCACAGACTGAATCTCTTGTCAATGATTACACTCATCAAACAGTAAAATACAGAACACACACACACATACACATACACACTGCTCTCACATGAGCACATGGTGACCTTTCACCAATTACGTTTTCATAACATTCACCTAATGAAAGCCTGATAACCTTTACAGCAGAGTATAAACACATCTGGTGTTTCAGCCACACATCAGTCTGATTTCTTAATTATTCTTTCTCTCTCGTCCCATCTTAGTCCCTCCCTCCTCAAAGATGAGGGGGCAGGGGATTCGCTTACATCAGGTTCAAGTAGTATTTGTATAACCCTTCGTTTAAACAATACTATAAAAGCTTTACACAATAAGGAAAATGCAGCGTTAAGCAAGGCGACACTTTGACACAATAATAAGAAGTTTGATATTCATCAGCAAAAAAACACATTTACCTCAGTTTTATAGACATTCATGCAAAAGGATTCACAATTATTAATTTATTAGAAATGATAAAAAATAAAAAGGGGATTTAACGGTAACTATAGAGGTGGTAGATGTTAGATCAGTGTGCAAAAGGTTTTTACAGGTGATGCTGTGGTTCAGTGCAACTTGGAGAAACAAACAAAGCAACTTTTTTAAAAATGAAGTTCAGAGAAACTTTAATGAAACTTTAATAAAACTGTGAATCTTGCAGCTTTTAAATGTTCACAGCTGAGTGTCATCGGCATAGAAATGTAGTTTTATCATAGTCCTAAATGAAAAGTGGTTGTATGTAAGCAGAAAGGGGTCTAAAGATGGAGTCATGTGGTTGAGACATCCTTGCTTTGAAGCACCTCAGGCAGAAATCAGAGATGTAACCAGATGTAATCCATCCTGTGTTTTAGTTCTGGATGCTTCCCAGAATCTGCTCAGCTCCATAAATCATATAAAGCTGCAGAATTTCATCCGATGGCTGCAAATAATTTCTTCGTAGTCACACATAAGTTTCAGTTCTGTGTTTCTGGGAGGTGAACTTAATTTTAGGAACTGAAAATGCTCGTCCCCGATCAGCCAACAAAACAGCAGCTACAGTTGAATGTTGCAACAGCTTCGTTGCAAAAGTTTCCGTGAGAAACGCGGGGAGATGACATCTTCCTCCATGTGAAGTCAGACAAAGCTGCAACCATGAGGTTGCAGTTTTCTTCCCTCAATCTCACAAGTCACTTCTTTTCTTTCCATACAACTTAAAAGTTCTCTTTAAGCACTTTTTGAAAATTCTAATTTCTTTATTCTAATTTAACTTTAACTAAAACAAATAAGATGTTTACAAGCTTTCAGCTGGTAACTCGGCAAATAGCAGCATGTTCACAAACATTTGAAGAAAGTGGAGAAATGGGAGACAAAAGACAGAAAGAATGAGGATTATAAAACGTTCTAACAGATGAACATGGTCTGAAAGTACTGAAGAACTAATCCAACACCTGGACCGGGACCTGAGAGATGCATCTGGACATTGAGCTGGTTCTGTTGGCTGAATGCTCATCAGAAATGGTTTCCATGGAAATGCGGCCGTTTCCGTTTCATCTTTTAGCTTATAATTCAAGACAATCCATTTGTCTAATAAGTCTGATTGGTGATGTCACCACCAGGTGATTTACTCATGTTTGGCCTTCTCACTGCACCACCAGGGAAAATAAATCATATCTGGAGTGAGAGATTTACAATTATACTGTATAAAGGTAGAAAATCACAACCAGGCATAAAAAAATCCTAAAAAACTCAACTTCTATGTCGTCTTCTTCTCTGGTTTGTTACTAGCGGCGTGTCAGCTCCCTATCTGATGGTGAGACAGTGTCTGTGTTCTGTGACGCACTCAGAACCTTTAAATGAAGATGCTCCACAGTGACGGGTCAGAATTTGCTCCAGACTTCTGCTCTGTCAGATCTTTGGACCAAATCCTCCTGAATTGCAATTCTGTATTTGTCTTTATAACCTTGTTAATCATTTTTTCACTTCAGAATCAGACTCCTCATCTTTGATAATCTAAAATTTCCATTACAAACGGATTTATAAACGAGTAGAAGATATAACCAAAAAACTCATTTTATGCTTTTCATGGATTTCTTTTAAAAGCCTTTTAACTCATTCAGCTAAAAAAGGGAAAAGTGTTTCTTCCTGTTCGCTTATTAGTCAGCAAATTATTTTTTCCCAACTCTCATCATTTAATTCAGGCAAAAGGAGAAAAACAACCTTCTTGACCTCATCCTATTTGGCCATTTATCAGCAGACCTTTAGAAAACATGACAAAGCATTTTAACTCCAGTATGAGGTTTAGCGTAAATTTGTTTTTTTTTATATTGCATTTATTATTAATTCAAATTGAAATGAACTGTGTCAGAAATTAAGAACCATTATGCTAGCATGAGCTAATAACCCCATTAAAACCTTTATAAAGCACATAAGTGCAACTCAAAGTGCTTTCCAAATAAAAATATTTATATATTTATACTCGTTCCTCATTTAGGCTGCACGTATTTATGCTACTTTTTACCTTCTATCTTCACTAAATCAGCAGCTTTTTGTGCATCATGCATGTAAAACATCTTAGCTTTGTTCTAGCCAAACAGGATGATTCATTTTCTTATTTTCTGCTCACTTGTTCATCTTAGCGGCTCCTGATTGGACTTTATAGCCAATTTAAACTATCAAAAATTTGACAGGAAGTGGCTTTGTCCTGATTCCCAGGAGAAAACAGGTCTCTTAGATAAATAGTCGTGATAGTGATCTTTGTCGTGATAAATAATCAAATATTCATAGAGAGTCTGAATGAAAACTACATTTTATGGCTGGATTGTAAATCTTCCTGGATGGGAAATAAATTCCTGGAAAACCTCTGTACATCACCTAAAGGGTTAAACCCTGAGAAACTGGAGCTAGTATAAGCGCAACTGGAGTTTAGGTTAACATGGGGACTCATGTGAATAAAATACACATTATTGGTTTTAAACTTGACATTTTTTCTGACTCTGCTGACTTTTTTTCTTCAGTTCATCCCTAATCTGAAGCCATCGCCGTTAATGATTACACATATACCGACCAGCCAGTAATACTCTCCAGTAAAGTGTTCAACATGCCGGTTGACCTTTGACCACATACAGTTTTCATGACATACAATCAGCTGCTTTCATAATAGACCATAAAAAACGAGTCACCAGAAGGTGTTTCACACACAGTAAGCCGCCTGGTTTTCTGTAGAGTCAATTATAATCTTCTTTTCTTTAACTTTACTCTTATTATTGAGATGTTTCCATTTTAAATTCATGGAATTACTGGTTAAAGAATGACTTAAATTGGTTTAAGTTATTTTTTACTAAGCAAAATTAGGTTTATTTTAATAATAATAATATCCACTACATTTAAAGGCGGTTGGTTAGTATACGCATGGGTGTGATTGCAAATTACTCACTTCATCGTCACTAAATATAATTCCAATCACTATAGAATAAATTCAAAAATGGTAAAATGTAATAACTACCAAGTTTGACTCACAGGTGAAGAAACTATATACATTATAAATATGACAACATATCTCTTTATATTTGAAAATAAATGGTTAAAAATGATTTAATAACATATAAAATAAAGAAACGCATCAGTTAATGTGTAAAAAAAAGTAGCTAAGCTCTTTCTAATTATCGATGCATCATAGTGTGAATTTAAGATCTAAATGTTTTTTAAAGAGTCAAATGAATAAAACGGACTGAAAGCAGGAGAAGCTGGACATCTCTGCTGGTTGTAGTATTCTCTGTAAACATTGGACAGATTCCAGATATTTATTTCCTTTATCAGTAATGTGGATGTTAAAATCTGGAGGCGAAACCAGTTGGATTAAACTCTTATTAAAGTGTTTTTCAGTTGAGTGAAATGTGAAACTGAATGTTCTCGCTGCGTACTGATGTGAAGGTCTAAACGCAGGTCAGCATCCTGCTGCTGCGCCTGTTTGTTGACTTAAGCTCAAAGTTATTGTTTTCTAATAAGCTCCTGTGTGTTGGGCGCTTGTGTCCTGCATAGGAAAGGGGGGAACCCGAGTCTGTCCACAAAGGAACTTCCTTCTCCACAACATGTGGGAGTATTTGATCCAAAACTGGCTTGATTGTGTCACGTTTGCCTCGCAGGTGGGCTCCTGGTGGCACGTAGACGGTTCACACAGTTAGCAGAGTGTTTTAGCTGACGGCCGAGGTACTTAGAGACAAACTGAGTTCTTTAAGTAATGAAGAGTTAAAGAACTTGTCTAAATGACTCATTAAACGAAGTAAAAAAGAAATTTTCTGCAACAGAGGGTTTAAAGTTGTGCTCACTTGAGGTCAACGAGGATGTCTTTGGTCGTCTTTTTCTTCAGGCCAAAGCAGCCACCTCCCTGCTGCACTTTGTAGAAAATATTGTGGAAGCTGACGGTGGCACCGTGTAACTGCTGCTTCGCACCTGCAGACTGTTGAACAGTTCATTCACCCAGTTCACCCAGTTTGTTCACCCACAGACCTCTGCTAGCAAAGTGCAAGAGATTAGCATGAAAGCTACCTTAGATTTGGAGTCTCCATTCAGGCCGGTTTCCATCGTCTCCATGTTGTTTGGCATCCTTTACCTCCTCCTGCACCCAAAACACTGAAAAAAGTGCTTCATATTAAATAAAACTCATTTTAACCCCTTAAAGCCCAAAGTGACACATTTCATACAGTTTATGATACATTTTGCATCATTTATGATAAAAACTTTGCTCAAAATCAATGTGATACTAGTCTTTTGCCTCCGAATAAATACCAGGAAACAGACGTTTACACTGCAGTTTTGACATATTACATAGTATTTATTTACAACAATTTCAGTTGACTAACATGCATGTATTTGGGCAGAAAACACTGACTTTTCTTAACATTTCATTCATGGGTCGAATCTTAAAAAGTTAAAGTCGGTAATTCAAATGAAGAGAAACTGAACTTATTTATGCATTTATACGTTACTTTTGTTACTAGTGAACCTGAATTAGAGACTTATACAGTCAATTATTAGAGCAACTTTCCAAAAATTCATGCTCAGTTTTAATTAAAGGTACATTTGTGATTTTTCTTTTAAGCTACTCAACATGAAACTGCTCTAACCATTTTATTTTAGACGAGCTTTCCTCATATGTTTTACATACCATTTAAATATGGAAGTATGGAAAAAAACAACATTACACAATTTATGTATACTTGCAATCCCATAAGTACTTTCCAAACAAGAGTAATTTTGTCAAAGTAAAATTATGTTTTCAGTCTGCATTCAGTGCATTAATCATGATTCTCGTAAAGTCTCATTTCATGAGATTCCACAAAACATTTTGCGTTTCACTACAGCGGAAGTTGTGAAGTCTGTATGGAAGCATGAAGTTCATAAACTTTTCAATCTACTTTTCTGACACACTTAATAATCGACACGTCTGAAAAACCATGCATTTCATGGGTAAAAAAAAACTTTTCAGCAATATTTAAGAGTTTTTATTTTAAACTTTGTTTCTTTAACCAGTTGTTATTTGCAATATTTAGGTTTTACGCAGTTCTAAAGCAAACTGAAACACTTGTAGTGGTGAAGAGTCTTTTTAAAAGTTCATGTGTCGACAATTCTTCCACATTGTTCCCAGAAGCGAATAGAAACAAAGTCAGACCCATTGTCGAATAAATAAATAAATAAATAAATATCCTGACCAGTATTTTTTGTGTAAAACTGCAAACAGACACATAAATAGTAAAACAAACAAAAACACAATCTGCTAATAAATGAATATGATTTAAGTTATTTTCACAGAAAGCTTGTGTTATTCCAGGAAACTTGAACAAATATTTGGACTTTATCCTGTTTAGAGCTCACATTCATTTACTTTTTATTGATCCGCCAGCTTTTGCTCTCCTGTAAAATATTGATTAAAGCCTACTTTCCTCCAGTTCAAACTGAAAAAAGCGCATAAACATTCCTGTAAGTGAAAGCCACTTTTACAAACACGTGATTTTCTTGCAATTAGATTTCAGCTTTGAGTTATTCCATAAAAAGCTCCGGCATTCCTCTGCAGACGGGACATAACAGCGAGGAGCTGCTCACCGTGACTTCTGCGATCATCTCGCTACTGCATGCTGCTGATTAAGCAACTGAACTCAAATCTCTAAAGTAGCTCAACGTGATTCTTATTTCCCTTTTCTGTTGCATAAACAATCCTTTCCTGAAACAAAATAGATACAAACCACCTAAAATATGATTTAAATTTATCAAAGTTAAACAAAAAACTCATGAATCTGTAGAAAAACATGCAGAAGACGTTTGAAAAAGAGAATATTTGTCACCTGAAGGTATGAAGTCCGTGTTAGAAGAGCTCCTGAAAGACATCCAAACAGCAGGAGGCTGGTCAGGAGAGTTCAGTCTGCTGTGTGTGTGACAGAGAGGCAGAGCAGTTTGTTTAGTGTACAGTGACTGTATGTGTGTGTTTGGTAAGCCAGGTTTTATGGCAGAGGCGTGATAAGATATGTAGGGAGAAGGGCAGCATTGTCAGCGACTGACTTTCTCCTCTCGCAGTTCTGCATCAAAATACACCATCAGCAAAATACTGGAAAAAGATTTAAGGAAAAAAAAAACATCAGCCGCAGCTTTTAGTTGATTAAAGACAGAAACTAGATTTTACTTTAAAAAGGTAAGAAGGTTTATGTTTTTATAAAGAGTTTAACAAAGAGTGGAAACAACTTCACAGAGCTTTATGTAACCTCTTTTTACTGCCAGAGAAACTTACGACACAGGATGAAGTTTACGAGTCACCATAATGTCTCAGGATACTTTTATATTCACGTTCAAGGACAAAGTACTTTGGGAGGATCCAAGTCCAGTTTTTCTCTTACATAGACGATCAAAGCTACTTGGTCAGATCTGCTTTATAGGACTGAGGTGGACCTGGTATGTCAGAACGGCCTTCATTCTGATTGTTACAGATTCAGAAAAGTATTATAATCATCCGTGATGAGAATCTCTTGTTCCACCATTGTCATGATGAGAATCTCTCGTTCCACCATAATCATGATGAGAATCTCTGGTTCCATCATCATGATGACAGCCTCTTGTTCCATTATCATCATCATATTGACAATCTCTCGTTCCACCATCATGATGAGAATCTCTGGTTCCATCATCGTCATGATGAGAATCTCTTGTTCCACCATTATGATGAGAATCTCTCGTTCCACCATCGTCATGATGAGAATCTCTCGTTCCACCATCGTCATGATGAGAATCTCTCGTTCCACCATCGTCATGATGAGAATCTCTCG
>JBAMHX010000006.1:1701624-1717939 GCA_037177515.1 Pseudomugil tenellus | reverse complement strand
GCACTAAATCAAACAGTAGAGGACATCATAGATAAGTGCAGTCGAACTGCTGTAGTGTATTTGGGCACAGGTGTTGCTTGCAGTGGTAGGTGCACTCATTTTTTTCCCCCTATGTTAATAAGATCTGAGTTTTTGTTCAATTAGTGTATAAGTTGAATTATTGACTAGTTTATTTTTTTAATGTCAATTTGCCTTAATTAAAGCAAGTCTGCATTACCTGGAACAGTACCAGGACTCCGTCTCTCCTCCCCGTTTGCTTCAGGTAAAGTAGAACCAAGACTTTTCCCAACACTAGATCCAGGACTCATACTGGGAGATACTGGTTCTGGAGACAGGATCAGAGTGGACGACAAATCTACCACAGCCGATGTTGAACTAGATGGAAAAGCACTGCTTCCAGAATTAGGGTCTGGACAAGAACCTGAGGTCTTTAGGCTCCCCCTGGTGATGCCCATTTGAGAAAAAGATCCGGGGAGGTCCGGTTGTAGAGTAGACGTTGACCCAGTTGGGACAGGTTTAGAACTTGGCACAGAGTTTTTATTTGTATCGGGGCCCAGTTTGACACGTGGACTGGTTCTGAGATCGAAGCTGGCTTTAGAGTTTCGAACAGATTTGGGATTTCGATTGTCCTTTGAACCCAGTTCTCTCTGGGTTTTGTTTGATTTGACTTCTGTAGCGTTTTTAGAGTTTAGACTGTCTCTGGAACCGGTCCTGGACTTAGAACTTGGTCCAACTTTAGGACTACGGACGATTTTTAAGTCTAAACTGTCGTTGGCATCTAAGCTGCTTTTAGAATCCAGCGTATCGCTGGATTGCGAGTTTGGACTGGATTTACAATCCGAACAGTCTTTATTCACAAAAGTTTCTGAATAGCTTGAACTAGGCTTAAAACTGGTTTTGCTCCCTGAACCAGCATTGGAGTCTTTACCGCCCAGAGTCCCCTTAAACCCTGAAGTAGAACCGTTTCTAGTGCTGCTGGGCTTGATTTGTGTGGCTGGTTTGGGACTGAGAGAGGTCACGTGAGGGGTTTTGGCACTCAGTACGGATTCTGCAGTCTGATGTGAGTTCAGACTCATGAGGGACGCTGCAGAACCATGAGTCCTTGAGTCCTGTCCTGGTCTGGATTGCATTGTTGGGATATGGGTTGCCAGTTTTGGACTTGTTGTGTTTTTACCTCCTTTCTGGTCTTGGACTTTTGTGTTGATAGGTGAGTGAAGGGTTTGTGGTGATGGCGTAAGACTTTTTCCTTTTCTACCATCTTCTTTTCTGCTTAATTCCATCTTAATGTTCAGTGTTAGTTTGTTGGTCGGTTCAGCTTTTGGTTTGGAGGATTCATCTCTCAGAATTTCCTTTTGGACTCTCTCTGCTGGTCTGGGGCTGCTTCCTATTGCTTGATACAGCCGATGTGGCTTTGGACTAGCCGCCGTGTCGCTATGCGTCTGTATCTTTGTGCTGATTGCTATCATGTGTTTGAGATTAGGAGATTTAAGATGTTGCTCATTTTTGTCCACCATCGACTCGACTGCTGGTGAAGCAGGAATTTTGCTTTTTTGTCTCTCACTTGGTGACATCAAAGTTGTTTTCGTTTCTGAAGTTGTCACTCTTATCCATGGTTTTCCAGTTCCTTTCTTCCCATCATCCTTCTTGTTCCCTGCATGCAGTTTTGAGGTGTTCGTGGCTGAGCGAGGGTTGCTTGGCGAAGTCAAATTGAGGTTGAGGTTGAAGTTAGGCTCCAATCCCCGATGGGCGCTCGAATCCGAGCTGCTAATGGCGTCTGAAAACTCCTCCTCTGGTGCTGAGTTTTCCAACTGGGAAGCATCTTTTCTCTGTTTTGAAACACTTGGAGATGTCGCCATGGTGATGCTGTCTGGCCGTCCAACAAACATCAGAAATAATTCTGTCTGTATGATAAATCCATTGAAACTCAGCACCTGATCAAACAGATTGAGAAAGATAGTGTCAGAAAGGTCTGATCAATAACATGTTCTGCTACTGTATCAGCAGAAGAAAGCTGTAAATCAAGTATCAGGCTGGAATCTAGCAGATTTTTCAGGTATTCCAGCTTCAGCACACCTGACTCCTATTAAATTAATCTGAGCCTTTCAGGTTCTGAACAAAGACTCAAAGTCAGTTGCGTTGAAGCAGGGACACATGGAAAACCTGGTGGATTGCAGCCTTGTATGATTAAACTGAGTCCTCCTCTATAGACCCTACAGAAATAAAACCTTTGTCATAATATTCCCTAATATAATACTAAACCCTCGAAGCGAGTTACTGCAGTTGGGGGCTGCAGGTTGCTTGTTTATCACAGGTCCAAATCAGAGACAACCAACCACTCACCCTCATTCTTTGGCACAATATAGGGCAGGGTGGGGAACCTTGGCTCAATGTCTTCCTGTTCCAACAGATTCCAATGAATTAATCAGATCTGTTATATCCATTAGACTTGAATTGGGTGTACTAGACCACAGATACGTGGAAAACTTGCAGGTTTCAGGTCAGCAAAGGACCAGAGCTCCCCACCCCTGATTTAGAACGCCCAATCACCCTTTGGACTGTGGGAGGAAGCCGCAGTACCTGTAGAGAACCCACGAATACACGGGAATTACATGTAAACTCCAGACAGCAGAGGCACTGTTCCAACCCACCCGCCCCCCTGCAGAGGCTCGAACCAGTGACCTTCTTTCTGACAGGCAAATCGAAACACAACCATGTAGCCACCTCTAAGCACCAAAGACACAAAATTGTGACAAGCACCAGGCAGAAGGATAGTGTAAACCTGCTACTACTTTCCACTGCGATGGGAGATATGAGTCTTCACACAACTGGTCACCGAGGAGAGAGGAGGGGGAGTGTGTGTGTGTGTGTGTGTGTGTGTGTGTATGTGGGTGTGTGTGTGGGGTGGGAGGGAATCGGAGTTTGAGGAAATTACTTTTAATAAACATCAAATAGAGCCGACAAGGAAGCACTACTGATTTTAGAAGGAAGCTGGTGTTTCTATCGGTCATCGGCATTGATGATTCTGTTGGACGGAGGTTTCAACTCCTGGTCCAGAAAGTAAAACTCCTGTATGGCAGCTGTTTCAATCAGTCACCAAAACAATTAAATGAAACAGTTAATCTGCAGGTAAACATGTCAGTGAAAAACCTGTTGTGTTTGTGTAGGTAGATCTAAAAACATGGCAGGATTTTTACTTTATGGCATTTCTGGTTGGACATCACGCATCATTCATCCATTATAATAATGTGCCTGAAGACAACTCACAGGCAGAATATTTAGGAGACTTTCCATTTTTTTACAGGATGCCTTTAAGATTTAAAAACTTTAGCACCAAAAGAGTAAATTCAAATCAAACGTGTGTTTTTAAAAGTAACCATTGTCTTGTCAACAACACAAATGTTAAACTAGAATAGGATGTCCAAATGGGTGGGTTTCAGTTCACCGCCGTAAAAAAGCAAAACACCCAAACGTAAGCTTTTCTTCACAAGATTATGCCATAACCACATTTTTTATACGTTCGCATAAATTTACTTTAAAAAGCTTCATTGACTTTTTTGCGTTAACATGTTAATCGGGACAATTTTGGGACAATCTGATGAAAGAAACAGATGTTACACAACAAGAAGCCTCTTCATAACTATTACAATATAACTATTGAATCTAAATTTAGATGAATATTTCTGTCATATTAAATTAAAATGGGTTTTTTTGTACTTTTAAGGTAAATTCGGTTCATTTCACACCACAGCTTTTCTTTTACCCGTCAGGATTTTTCTCTACATGCTGTATATCTGAAATTAATACTGAAGAAAAGTAGCTCACCAGTATTTTCTCTCCAGGATGAAACAAGAACTCACTGCACGACCATCACAGAAGGGTTTCTGCACCTTTCCAGAGTAGAAATGGTGAAAATCAGCGTGATGAAGAGTACCGATCCTCAGCCGTCCGTCGTTTCTCCTCACAGAGAATCTAATGAATAAATTAATGGAGGCAGAGAGCTGAGCTACTTTCACTCCTCCTCTCTTTCCATTTGCGCTCCTCCCTCTTCGACCTTCTTACCTCATCCTAATTTCTTCTGATTTATTCTCCAGTTTTCATGCGAAGCAGAGAAACGAGCGGCTTCTCACCCAAACAGCTGGAAGCAACATGAAGACGAGCACTTCATCTTGAACCTCCTGTAACGTGTACTTTCAGGATTACGGTGGTAAAGCGCTCACACCTGGATGTCAGCATGTGTCTTCTTCTATGACATTTTGCAGATGAAGCTCTGACTGGTTGGAGACTGGTTGGGCCCCGGGGCCTGAACCCCCCGTAGGCCTGCTAGAACAGCACAATGGTGGTCTGGGTTGAGGAGATCCTAGAGAAGTCAACTCTGCCATGCGACTCTGTATTGCTGTTGGTAAATAACAGCTTCTGACATTTGATTCAAACATTATACACGTTACTTTTGCACCAAATCATAATTACAATCTGCTGTTGACACCATTTTTCTGACATAAAACCTGTTTTACCAACCCGGGTTGTATAAATGCCACTTTCTTCCTGGTTGGATGTAAAATGTTTAAAGCTATAAAAGTGCAAAGTTACTACGATCTAAATAAATCTAAAAGGAATAAACATCCTGAATGAAATCAGATTCTTCACCGCAAACCAGCCTCCCCTTTCCAGGAACCAGTTTAGACGTCTGAAAGGCAACATGAGCTACTTATTAAATACATAGTTTCAGAAAGATCGCTGCAGTCATGTGGTTACGAAGCGCCGCTTCGTATAGTTCCCCACTCTGCACAACACAGTGAAGTCACAACCAGTAGCATGTTACTGGGAGTGATTGGAAAATAAACCTGATACTTCATCCTCACACATGATGTGTGACTGACATCTTTGCTGCTGCAGAGGCGTCTCCAGAGACACACACACACATCCACACTTGTGTATTCAGAAATACACACACCTTGAGGCTGCGGATCATCTCCAGGGACAGCTGGTCGTGTCAGTCAACAACCATGCTGGAAGATACAGCTGATAAATGTGCGTGTGTGTGTGTGTGTGTGTGTGTGTGTGTGAGAGAATAATAGACTTTCAGATCATTATGTATCTGCTGCCCCCTGGTGGGCACAAGGAGTAAAAAAGCTAAAGCTAAAATGATTAAAATATTAAATACAGCACTTGACATGCAAATAAGATTAATTCATTAATGTAACGAATAAATTCTGAAAAAAAGTATGTTTTTCAGTATGATTGGACATTTATCCCGCCTGCCTCAAGCTTTACAATAAATATTAAAGGTTCTTTTAATTTCTTAACAAACCAAATGCTCCAAAAAGTTTAAAACATACAAGACGCATCACCATCGTCACCATTTCTTCTTTTCCAGAAACCATTGATTTTTAAAACTGTCACCTTGGTAACCACTTCTAAAAAAATGCAAAACTTCACCTGTTTGATTGAAATCTGATGTATCAAAGGAAAACGTTGCAAACCTTCATGTAATATTTAGACAAGTTTGTCATCAGCTGAGTGAATCTTCCACTTGAAACGACTCCACGGAGGTTGAGACCAGATCATCCACCTGTAAGGATGGAATTAAGATGGTGTCTCCTCTGTCTGCTAAGACTCAACCAGACAACCCAGTAACATGATTAGATACCAGTTCTGCGGGTTCCAGGTGTTTCCTGCCTTTCAGATGATGTAAATGTGAGTTTGTGGAGATAAAAAAATAAAGATTCATGTCAGCAAAGTTCACAACACAAAGCAAGTGACTTTAATCAAAACATTACTCTGAAAATAGTCCAAAGCAAGGCATACAAATCCTCCTGCATCCAACATCGCAGCAGTTTCACTTAAATAGCGTTTACAACCGAGTCGTACACGTGTTGGGATCCAGTCTGAGAGAAAACCGAACTCACTGGTAGGACTGGAAGCAGCCGGAAAACCGCTTTGACTCCAACTTTTCATCATTAAGATTCATATAAATGACTTAAATAGAAACACAAATGGGAAAGTAAATCTAATACTTTTATTTCAGCAGTTTTATTCTCACCGCTTCTCCCGTCCCACCAACGCGCTCAACTCTCACTTTTCACACCAATACGATCCAAACCTGCACAAACAAGCTTGCAGGTTGGGGTTCACATCATCAGTCTCAAAGGTTTTATGTACAATTACACAAATAATCATTGAAATGTGCCTTGTCAATACTCCAAACACAATGAGAATCATGTGGGCCGTGATGGCGCGGGGATGGAGGGGGGGGAATGTCAGTCTTTGCTGCGGGGAGTCTTCATTACAAAAATAAACGTCTCCTCTGGTATCAAAATAGACGACAATCTTTATCTTTCTCAGGAAGCTCGCGGCGCTGGCGACACCAAAGCCGGGCGACGCCTCGCAGCGAACGTGGCAGCGTTTCTATTTACATCAGGATGAAATGCACTTTGCAACGCTGGGAGCAGGTTTCAGGGGTTTTCTGAGCGTGTTGGTGGCTCAAAGCGGGAAGTTCAGAGAAAAGCAGGTAAAAGCTGCAAACCTCGATTGTCAGGATTAAAAGGTAAATGCGTTTAAAAGGCAGCGACATGGGGGGGTCGGCTGGACAGCACATCAGGTTGCTACTGGTTTTAATGGAAGATCCCTACTGGACAGCATGTTTCACAGGATTTATTAGCGGTTATGTGTGAGAACATAGAAATATTCCAACTAGACGGGTTGTATAAAAACCCAAAAGCGGATTTTTTTCTCCGTATATGATGCGAGTTACTAGAGGTTTTATTACCGTCTTTCTTTTGTGTTTGGCTTCTTAAAGAACAACCTTAAGAACCGTTTTTATCTTTACTTCTAACTTTTCCTCCATTTTACAGAAACAACGTTCCTTTTCTTCTTGGGATCAGGGAGTACTGATGATCTAACCCAGGCATCTCCAGATCCGGTCCAACATGCAGGATTTCCTGCAGCAACAAACCCGATTCAAACCAACCATTCATGAACAGACTTTCATTTGTTTCAATCAGGGAACCTTTAATACGAAGCGGGTTTGGAGATCCCTGGTCTTCATCTGGTTTAAGTCATCTGGATGGATAAAATAATATTATTATCTCGATCTGAAAGGACCTGAACTACTTTGCTTCAGGTTAACAAGCCGAGTGGGACAGTGAAAGGAACCGGGTCATCGGAACCAGAGCTCCCCATCCTGCAGGTTTTAGTGTTTTCCTGTTTCAGCACACCTGATTTAAACGAGGAGGTTCTCTTCTTCACCTGCTTGTTTAGGAACCATTTACTGGAATCAGATGTGTTGAAGGAAACACTGAAACCTTCTGGACCGGGTTCTGCATAACGTTCTTCCACCAGTAAAGCGAAACTGCTTCTTTAATTCCTTTCAGACTCTAATATAAAGTTTCTGCTGATCTATGACTGTTCAGTTATTTAGGTGCGAAAAGTCCGAAACGTTCAGCTGATTAACTGAATTTATTCTCCAAGCGACTTAATTTCCATCTGTGGGTAAAAATGTGTTTGCTGCTGTATAAAATCTACACGCCATCAGCTGTAATTACACCTCAGTGATGCGTAAAGACCCGCAAACTCGTCTCACGCCAAAGGGACCCTGTTTGGAAACAGCAGAGGAAGGCAGAAACAGAAAAGTGTGAAAAGAAAGATACCAACACTTAAAAAATACTGATGTTTGCAGCTGTTCCATGCTGCTGGCAAACGAGTTCTGGTGAGTTCTTTCCAAAGGTCCGTCTCACGCATCCGGACACGGCGGCAGATTCATGGCACGTAAATCAGAGTGAGGAAGAGTCCGGGAACGCGGATCAGGAAGAGCAGCGAGCGCTCCCAACACGGTTCCTTCGGATGCGTCTAAAAAAAACACAAAAAACCAGGAGCAAAAAACGGAACACCGAAGTAAAACCAGTAAGACCGCCAGAATCCTTCAAGTCCAGGGAGCGAAAACCAGTCCGATGGTTGGAGGGACGTCCACCATGTTGCAGAGAAAAGACTGGACTCGCGATGGGCGGGAAGGACACGGTTTCACACATGTGAGCTGGATCAGGAATCAACCAGTCGGGTTGTAGCGCCGAACACGCTGGGAAAAAACCAGTCCAAGAGGAACAGAAACCAGACCCATCAGCTGGTTTTAGTCTGAATCCAACACAGAAACTCTCCACGTCTGGTTCAGGTTCGTTGCGAAGGGAAAAACTCGCTACTGGTTCTGGGTTTAGCTTTTACTTAAACCCAGTCAGGTCCAGAACCAGGTTTGGTGGTGGATGGGTCAGTCGGGTTTGGATGGTTTCTGCTCCTTTTCTAAAGAAAAACAATACAATTAAAAAACACCTGTGCAGTCTGTTTTTGGCCTGGTTCTGGTTTGGTTCTGCTTTCATGACTTGTTCCCCAGCGGCTGCTGGTCCATGCAGCCCTCCTCGTCTGAGAGACCGGTCTCCACGGCGATGACGAACGATGCCACGGAGGCGCTGCTCGCCATCGGCTGCAGCTCACCTGGAGTCAGAAACAGAACGTTCAGAAGCTGCGTCATGTTGAGCTGTTGTCATAGCAACAGGAAGGGGGTGGAACTGTTATGCTAACGCTAATGCTAATTACACAGAGGAGAATATCTGGTAACGCTAGAGCGACGCAGGACAACAAAGCAGTGATTTACAACCTCAGTGCCAAAATAGACGACGAAATGTAAATTAAACATAAAATAAAAGATTTCTAAATCTCATCAAATCATATTTTACCATCAATAAAACATCAACAGATTAAATGACAGCTCATACTTTCCATGAAATTATAAAATGTTTGGGAATCTGGGCAACAAAAAGATAGAAACGTGACAAAACTTTAGAAGCATTTTATAAATAATGATGTTTAGCAGCAGATCAGTAACACGACGGGTGTAAAAAGCGCATTTTCAGAGCAGCAGAAAAGTTTGGGCCATTTCGGACCTAAAGTGGTTCTGAAACAGATCAAATTTCAGAGAAATGTTCCTAAAAGTGAAACTTTAAAGACTAAAAACACAATAATAATTAGAAGAATCCTCTGTGTGCAGGATAAAAGGTCAAAGCTAGAGCTCATGTTTGGGTCTGAAAGTCAGACACAAATCAGAGGCGCCATGGCAACATCTGGCAAAACGTTGCATCATGTTGCAAAACCTCTGTGTTCAGGCCAATCGAGGCTGGGAATCCTTTACTGGGAAGCAGGGACGTGTCCTGCAGACTGAGGACGAGAGGGACATCTTATCTGGGGACAGTTTGTGTTTACGGTGTGGCGGCTTCCACATCTAGAGGTTTTAGAGCAACATCTGCAGATTTCAGCTGCAGAACCTCCTCCTGAAGGCTCACAGACTTTAACCACGTCATGCACCAGTAGCACCACCAGGGGTCAGTATAACACCCAGTAAGCCACACAGTCATGCAGCGTGTGTGTGTTTGTGTGTGTGTTGTACCCGTGTGGGTGTCGGTGGTGGCCGTCACAGGGCTGTCTCTCAGCGTGTCGGGGTCCTGGTAGTCCTGTGGGAGTCCCACTCGTCGCATGCCAGGGTCCAGGACCACCGAGGAGCCGCCTTCGCTCAGCGTGCCGTCGCTGGACGCCCCGGACACCACGGCCTCCAGGGCGAGGGCCCCGACTCCGCCCACTCCAACGCCACCCAGCGCCAGCTCGTAGTCCAGCGGCAGGTCGTCCAGGCAGTCTGCGTTGAGCTGAAGAGCAGAGGTCAGTCATATGTTACGGACCACCTGGACCAGATTATACAACCATGAACACATTAGAATAAAAGGTGTCCCCTCCCAGTGTTCCCAGCAGACTCACAGCGATGCCCAGCGCCTTCAGGATGTTCATCTTGCACATGGGACATGTGCGGTGGTCCAGCAGCCACGGATCCACGCAGCTCTTATGAAACAAATGTCTGCAACACATAAAGTCTGTTATTCTGAAACACAGCACTGGTTTCATTGCATCACACCGAGCCTAACAGGAAACCAGTTTGTACTGGCTGATACACGGGGACATGGTGTTGTGTTGTCATCTCATCTGGTTTGGGAACGTTAAGGATTCCCTGAGAGGAGATGGAAAATTCTGGAAGTTCCGATGCCACCAGGACCCGACTCCAACTCAGAACTGGGACATCATGGTGGAAACTGGACTCCCAGTTGCTACTGTTGTTCACTGGAAGGCCATGAGCTCATAAAGAAGCCGAGCGTCAACAAGAGTGATCAGAACTTCAGTGGAGTTTCATCTGCTCTTCATCACTTCGAAACTTGATGGGAGGAAGCTTGATCAGCATTTGATCAGGTCTTTTATTTTTGATCCGTTTGATCGGATCTTCCAGAGCTTTCACAAACCGAAATCGTCACCATTTTAAAATAATTTAGAAATCCTTGAAGAGGAGCCGAAGCGCTGCATGAGCCAGAAGATCTGTAGGCTGTTTGTGTGATGGCAAACATCTGTCATACAGATGTGTGCAGACATGTTGGCACGTTGTGCCTCAATTCTTGTAGAAAATTTCAGACCTGTTCAAGTCTGATGCCCTTGGCAGCGTCAGAAACACATTAATGGTTTTGATGACGTGGTAACTATGGTGACACACCAAGCAATGTTTTTTTTTTCAGTCACTAAGCTGAGTTTCTGCATCTGTTATGTTCATAAAATCCGACTTTACATTTTACCCATCCACGCACCCAACACACCCATCACACCCATCCACGCACCCAACACACCCATCCACGCACCCAACACACCCATCCACGCACCCAACACACCCATCCACACACCCAACACACCAAACACACTCATCCACACAACTATCCACACACCCAACACACCCATCCACACAACTATCCACACACCCAAAACACCCATCCACCCACCCAACACACCCATCCACGCACCCAACACACCCATCCACGCACCCAACACACCCATCCACACTCCCAACACACCCATCCACACACCCATCCAAGCACCCAACACACCCATCCACACCCAACACACCCAACCAAGCACCAAACACACTCATTCACACACCCAACACACCCATCCATGCACCCAACACACCCATTATTAACTCAACACACCCAACCACGCACCCAACACACCCATCCACACAACTATCCAGACACCCATCCACACCCCCAACACACCCATCCAGACACCCATCCACACCCCCAACACACCCATCCACGCACCCAACACACCCATCCACACACCAAAGACATCCATCATGCACCCATCCACACCCATAACACCAGCAGAAGCTTGCTGCAGATTTAACTTGAGGAATATCAGATGTTTCACTCTTAAAACAGCCAGGAAAGTTCTTCCTCCCGTTTCCACATCAGCAAAACAAGAGATTTTTTATTTTTTTTGCCAGACAAAACGGTGAAACATTCCTTTTCAGAGATAGAAAACCTTTAAAGGCTCCAGACTTTCACGTTTCTCCACCCTCCATGTGAAGTGCTAGCTATCTGTGCATCTTTTATCTGAGTTGTAGCTCCTAACTTGTGGGATATTACAGGATATGGAGACTGAACCTCCTGCAGGTGTAGCTCTTCATGGTTACAGCTCCATGCAGCCTTGTTTAAGACTTCCAGGGAGGAAACTGTGGTACATGAGGCAGAAGAAAAAATGTTCTACCTGCAGGGAAGGATGCGAACGACATCGTTGACCTTGTAGCCCTCGATGCAGACAGCACAGTTGTCGAAGTCGACCTCCGTCTCCTGGTCGCCTTTTCTGATGGTGCGAACCTGCAGCTTACTGATGGCCTTCTTCGCCGCGTCACCAAGGCGACGCTGTGGGGAGAAAAGGAAGATGTGCACAAAATCTTCTTTTTTAGGGATTAAAGTAAAAACCTGAAGACATAATCTGTAGCTTAAGCAAACTATGAATATATTCCTTTGCTTAATTTGCAGATTACCATCAGGAGACGGTAGGAAGAGGAGGGGGAGGTTACACATAACAAATCTGCTCCAGAAGTTAAATAATGAAGATTAAGTCTGGGTTCTCTGATAGTAAGTGGATTTCCAGCAACCACACTACCTGCGTAACCTGCTTTTACTGCCAGAAATACACACTGACGTAATGATTTGTCCTGCTGTGAAAACACTGGATTCAGGTTATACGGAATGAGGTCACCGCTTGCTTTTCTGCACACGCTCAGTGCGTACCTGGTTCCTGTCCCGCGCGTTAGCGTAGCGGAACCTCTGGATGTAGTAGAAGACGAGCCAGGCGAGAGAGATGATCATCAGCACGATGAAGGAGATGGAAACAAACACCACCGACGTCCTGCTCACATACTTCTGCAGATTCCTCGTCCCAATGCTGATCGTCATGGTGACCGTGATGTTACGCTCCAGCAGCGATACAACCTCGCGGCCTTTTGGCTCGGGGATCATGATGGCGACCACATCACCCGTACCTGGAGGAGGAAGAGGAGAGGATCTTAAACCGGGGAGACTGTGTGAAGTCAGCTGAAATGAAAAAAAGCTGCTTTGGCGGAAAAACAGAGATCCTGTGGATTCAAATGGAAACAAAAAAACAGAACAACTTATCTAGGGTCGTGTCTGCAGCAGAATGAGGACGGAAAAACATTTTAAAGCTGATGATGTGAATCACATTTTAACATTCGCTGTGCCTCAGCGTTTCAGGATGTTCCATCATGACTGGACAGGATTCAGCGCTTCATTTCAAACTGGTTGTTCGCATTGAGGGCATGAACAAGTCCACTCTAAAGTGCCGTCTCCACAACCAGCTATCCGTCGCTACGACACAATTTGGTTCCATAAACCATCAAATATGCTGCTTTTCCACAGCTTAGCTTGTCTTTACCTGGTAGGCGGTGTATCAGTTGGATGGTAAGACAAACATCAGCTCTGTGATAGCAGGATGTAGCAGCCGACGTTTTCTTTAAACAAGACCTATGCCGTCGGAAGAGACGGCTACGGGTATATCCCCAAATGCCCCCAATCCTCCAATAGACACTGTTCTGCCTAGTTAGGATGCTGACATGTAAGCTAGATACGGTTACTAAATCTGTTTAAATAGTGTAAATAGAGTTTAAAATGTAATCTGAACAAAGCAAGAAAGTTTGTTTTCCTGTTGTGTTGTCCCCAGTGTTTTTGGTGCAATGCCGCCATCTTCAGGCTGATTTCAGCCTAGCGTTAAGTTGCTTCGTCATATTGAATGTGCTTTATTGGAAGAAAGGAAGTTAACAGTGTACACAGAGAGTTTAGTTGTGTAAATGGATGTCCGTTAGCAGCATATTTTCTCACTGTTTGTTTAAAAGTTGTATCATCGGTACGTATTAAAATAATAGTTGTTAATTTGTAAATTCTATATTTCCTGCTGTTTGTAACATGGGCTCTGTCTTTATCATACTTATTATTCAATGTTAGTTTAGCCTGTGTTGTCCTTTTAGCGTTATGCTAGCTTTGTATAGTAATGTGCAGCCTTGTGCAAATTGTTCATGCACAATATTGTTTTCTTGATTTCTTCAGTTTCACACTTTCTCTTTGTCAATAAACCTGAGGACTGCAGCATTATGTCTTCAGAGTCTTGATGTGAAGAAAGAGTTTAGCTGGCTGTCAAACATGCACCCTGAACGCATCCAGGACAGATCAGACACAATACAATAATATAAAGCCGCACAGGTTCAGATACAAACTCCACCTGGTGTTTATATTTTGAACCAGCGGTATGACGTCAGAACAGGATGCATCCTGAGGTTATGACCTTTTATTTGCACTTGATTTGAAGTCAATGAGAGAAATAGCTCCACAAGTATAGCCAAAAAGATGATCTTTCGTGCATAAAGCGCCACCTGGTGGGGAAACCATCAATCTGATGATCGTGACATTCAATACAGGTCGTCCTCTTGGGGGACCTAAACAGGTACATCGAGTATCAAAATCCAATTGCAAAAATTGTTTGAGTTATTGCGGTCACATGAAGGACATCTGGCTGCGGCGGTCGGGGCAAAAAGAAAATCCTCGACACTCCGCGTTCAGGGATATAATTAAGGACGCTGGACATTCAGCAGTTTGAGGCTTTAAACAACAAAAACCTGCATAGATTTAATCATGAGACTGTTCCTGTAGTTGTTCCTTTCAACCAATCATCAGACTACAGTGTGTCAAGCTCCACCCCTTTTTGGGGTGGCTGGTCAGACTAAACCCCAAAGAGGGTCCAACACGAATAATAGTAAATAAAAACAAGTAATTAACATGAAAAGTGCATTTTGGGGACGTTTTAACGCTTTCACTTTGCTAAATGGGCTTTCCATAAACAAAGATGTTTTTAAGCATCTTTTGGTGTCTTTGGGAGCAAACGTTTAGATTCGAAACGATATTACATTAATCTTCTTATTTTAGTTTCGAAGTATCATTGGGTTAAGGCTTTTTATTAGTTTTAAAACAATCTTGTCAGATCAGATTGTATTATTCTGATAATTATCCTTATTTACAGTATTATATGTCACATTTAGCTGTTTTTTTCTGAAGCAATGCAGGAGGATAAAAATCACCGGTAAGGTTGTGACGCATCTCTGTGGGGACCATCTGGTCTGTTGGAAGTGTCTCAAAACACCTGGATTAAATTAGCTAAAGAGGTTTGTGTGTCCTGGAGCGCTGTTTCCTGCTGATTCTCTGGTTTCATGCAGCAAAACGCGACCTTTCAGGATCAGTTTGACTTAAGGAAACTACGTTTACAGAGAAAACAGTTAAGCAACTCAATCACATTATACAATCAGACGCAGTTACATAAGGAGGTTATTTCTACCGGAATAATGTCTCAGTGCTGTCCTCAGCATCATGCTGTAATTCACTTTTCACAGCTTTGTTAAGAATAATGAGACGTTCTGAAGCCTGACCCCGAACCAGCTGTGTGATGTCCACGTCTCATGTTGTAGCTTCAGCTGGTGCCCGATGCAAACCAAATGATGACTCATTTAGGACGTTATGTACAAGATGCTTAGATTTGATTTTTAGGAGCCTCATTAGCTGCTGCTATTCTTCCAGGGGACCTATTTCTAAAATTCATACACAATACACACAGTATTCAACAAAATACATGATATAACAATAAAATATTAATTAAAAACAACAATAATAAGTTGCAAAACCTATAGCAACACTATTTTGAAATTAAATTAATTACGCTTATCACATTGGAGATTTACCACTTAAAAATGTTTGCAGTTGAACAGACTAAATTGGTTTGACGTGATAAGTATAATTAACTATTTAATTACTGTTGCTATAGGTTTTATAACTTAACAAATCAAAATAACAATAGTATTATTTTTTTTTATTGTTATGTATTTTATTTTGTTGAATATTTAACATTTTAAATACCAGAAATGATCAACTGCTTTATAAACGGAATATCTAACCAGCCAATCACAAGGCAGCAAATCAGCACATTTTGACACGATGAAGACGATTTGCTGAAGTTCAAAATGAGCATCAGAATGAAGAAGAAAGGAGGTTTAAAAGACTCCGGAGGTGTCAACATCTGTAGGGTTTATAGAAATGATCTGAAAAGAAAATATCCAGACGTTGAGGTAAGAATTAAAAAACTGTTTTAAATGAAGTCAATGGGACATTTTTTAGCTCAAAGGTCAAAAGTAAAAGTATCAGAAACTACATAGAAATACTGATGAGATCAAATCAGATTGTTACTGATCTGAGATAAAAAACTTAACCTCGTCATGTTTAATTAATCTCTGACAGACTGTATTCAACACAAACGCACCCGCTCATTGATCCTGTAGCAGCTTGCACTTAACACATCACCCCATCGCTATGACGACCAGCTCCTCGCCCACCCACAGGGGACCGCTGCTCTAAAAATATACTCTACACGTTGACATGGTGCATGATGCGTGCAAGCGCCTGGTTGCAATGCAGAGCAGCGTTTAGGACGAAGGCTGAACAAGAGATTATATAAGAGACAGTTTGCAGGATTTCTATAATCCTGCAGCAGGTTTTACTACAGAAAATATAATAATAATAATATCTTATTGCTCCGGTATACACACATGCAGGTCACACAGAATCTCATATGTATTGACATTTAAGCCTCATGTGACAGAACCTGTAATCACATCTGGCTTGAGTACTTTTACTTGACAGGAAGTTGGATAAATGAGCAAAAAAGCCGAACGCAGTTCAACATGTTGAAGAATAAACCTACAAATTCTCTCTCTTTCTCTACAGACATATATATATATATATATACATATATATATGTATGTATATATATATATACATATATATATATATATATATACATATATATATACATACATATATATATATATATATACATATATATATGT
>JBAMHX010000006.1:1689030-1701524 GCA_037177515.1 Pseudomugil tenellus | reverse complement strand
ATGAGTTGTAGCTTTGTGCGTTTAATTACAATAAGTTGTGTTCATTATTTATTGATGTTTAACCTTTTCATCTCAGTAATTTCAGGACAAAGAAATGTCAACAAAAATTCCTTTTATGATACTCTGTAAACTGTAAAAATATTGATAAACATGTTGTTTAAATAGACATTTCTGCTTCCTCCTGTGATCGGATCGGTGATCGGTTTTTTTAAGGTCTCTGATCCGTGATCGTTGATACGGCCCCTAAAATCCTGATCGTGTAAAGCCTAATCATTTTCCCAAAGTTTATCCTTAATGAGTAGGAGTTTTCTGATAAATGAAAGGTTTGAAAACATATAAACGTTGCGGATCAAACTTAATTCATCGAAGATTCAGGATCACCAAAGAAACCACAACAATAACCAGCCACAGCTGAAACACACAAAACATCTCCAGTTCTGCACATCCAATCTGTGAAAACAATGCCGGCTGTTTTTTATTTAGATCTGAGGTTTTCCTTGTGACTGAGGCCTGACTCGGCTCAAAAGCACCCTCATGTAACCCAAACGCTGAGCCAAACATCCCAGAGAAAGGTCCGACTCCAAAGAGACAATAACGGCACCTTCAACGTGAAGAAAAACAGGATTAAAAACGTTAATGTGCAGAAGAAAGAGCCGCTGCTGGATGAGATCACACAACAAAAGCTTCCACAAGCCGATGATTAGAAACACTGAGGAGGAATGCCGATCCCGGAGTTTTGGAGCAATTTTCACAGAACAGGACGGATCATACACTGAACTGTGGAGGTAACGTTGAGTCCAGCCAGCAACAACTGAAATATACATATCTGAACCAACAGCTCATCTTTAATTTACTGGTTTGCAAAGTAAAACAAAACAAAAGTTGGTATGTTTTTAAAATGCTTTCATTGCAAACTGAAAAGGGAATTCTGTGCCATAATCCTGAAAGTGTCCTACATTTCTGTTCTCTGATGGGAGTACCTCAAGGCTCCATGCTGGTCCCCTTTCTCTTTTCCATTCATACACCAGTAAGTAAATCCATGGGTACCTCTCAGATTCCCCTTAGAAACACCATGAAGATATCATATGGTGGAAGAGTGAGTACTTTACCGTAAAACCTACTTCAACTCCACGGAAACTAGCAAGAACTTCCTGCTTCATTCAGAAACAAACACATTAGCAGTTTTTAAAGACAGGACTTATGATTGGTACTCTTTTGATTGACATGTATCCGATATCTGCTGCAAGACGACAGAGTGTAGCACAAACACAATTTTTAGCCGGCTAACAGCACACCTTAGCTCAGAAGTAGCTCAACTAGCTCTTAGCCACAGACAGCCCTGTCCTTTTGCTATGCTACATGCTAGCATTGTTGCTACACCCATCTTATGGTGCAGCACATGTACCCATCAAAAGGTTAAATTCAGAAGCTGTATTATCACAGCATCTTACTCTTCCAGTCAATAAATATCTTTGTTTTCTTAAAAATAAATCTGGTGTGTAATTAATACAGTTGTCCACCTGATTAAATCCATCTTCATTATAATAAATCCTCTCGTTGCACAAAGGATGTGGAAACTAATTACTGTAAGCCGGCAGGTTCCTGTTTGCCTATTAAACAGATCCGAACAGCTGGATGACAAAGACTAAATCTAATAAAACAACCCTCATGACACCATTTGCAGTATTTCACTAACAAAGACAAACATCAGCATGCAGAGTTTCTTTTATGAGACTGAATACAGTCTGAGATCGTACAGCGAGGTTCTGGAGGAAGTCCGGACCCTCCAACAATCTCAGCTGTTATGTTAGGATCCGTTTATGTTATGTTCATTTTTACATTCCCTTTTCTTATTTAAAATACAATTTATCTACAGCTGTCTGATATCAGCATTAATATGTAATATCGGACGCATCATGTACATATACAAACTCTTCAGCTACGTCTAACTCTACATGAATAAATATAAGAGGTGTCACGTAGTTTTCCAGATGTTTGGCAAAACTCACAATACATCCTGTAGCTGTGACATCATCAAACCGTGCCATCGCTGGCAGCATACAGAGCTTAAACGTGGACTTGTTAACATGTTTTGAATTATTTCAGTGTCTGCAGACATTAAATGTGCTGAAACTTATGTCTTACTTACCTGCAATGATTTTTTTCTTTTTTATTATCTTGGGTAGAGTCAAAATATATTTGTAAAATAAAATTAAGAGTTGGACAAAATCTGTCGGATTTTGATTAAAAAAAGCCAATATCAGACATCTGTAATTTTAACTATAACTTTCTTTGTTTACGAGTTAATCTGACAAAATAAATATTATTTAGGTTAATTTCTATCTTTTTTTGAGCAGTTTGAACTCTGAAACAGATAAAAATCAGTAGAAACTGGTTCAGGAACAGTAATTAATGGTCATTCTTGTGATACATGATATAAAATTTTAGAAAAAGGTTATAAAATATCTTTTAAATCCTCAAACACCCATTACGGAACCGATTCAAGCATCTTCCAGGTGAGTCGTATCAGCTAAAACATGAGCAAGGAGGAGCTGTCGGGTCTCATTTTTATGCAAAGTTTATCAATGTTCATTATTATGATTTTCTTCCACATATAAACACATTTCCAACTTCTATCAAGTCACTTAAATCTCAAAGTGTTGGCAAATGTATTAAAACCACTAGAAACTGCCGTCACATTGTTGGTGACATGAGACGCTGTGACTCATCGTCCGCTTTAATAAAATTACTCAACTTTCACACGTTTGTTATGACACAATAAAGAGCTCGTAAGCCACCAATGATTTAACGAAATGATTTGGGAAACGCGGCAGCTCATGTTTGTCCGTCGGTAAATCTTTAACAGGTTTACAGGAGACATGGACGTCCTCACGAGGACACCAGCAGCTCGTCTCCTCGGTGAGGCTGATTGTTGATCAGAAATCTTCCTCCAGAGCAGCATCGCTGTTTGTTAGTCATGAAGATGTTTTTGTGGTTCCTACGTTACAGCTTTGTGCACCAGATGCTCGACTCTTCCTGTTTTCCTGTTTGGAGCAGACGAGCGTGAAGTCTCTCAGCCTCTCGGATGTAAATATGGACGAATGTGACCTCAGTTTGCTGAGAAGGGGACATATTTGCTCTGTGTGGTTTGGCCACGTTGGATAAACTCCATGGAGACCAATACTGAACTCACATCAGCCCCACTAGCATCATCGATTAGCGACAGTCTAAAAATAATCCCCTGGGATCAATACGGCTCTTTCACACACGTAATGAAAGGCATCTTTCTATACTTGCGAGACCAATTGCAGCATCTAAAGTCAAATATTTTGTTTCCCTTCCACATTAATAATAGTTTTACTAAACTTTCACCAGCAAATAGCAATGCAAACGTTACAAAAATACAGAAAATGAATGTGTGAGATGCTTTTATATGATGAAACTATAAGAAAAACAAATTATTTCCATTATGCAGTGATTCGGTAACACCGTGGTTACTGGAACGTATGAGAAATGATTACTTCCACTATCAGATGCTATAAATGCAACTTTATTAGATCCATCTCGCTGACCTGGATCCAGATCTGGTGACTTACTGGTCCAGTGAGGATACTGGAGTACAGATGTGGCCTTCCTGACATGTGTTTCCATCAGAAGATGCTACATTGTGCTCATAAAGGGAAGGACACGCACAGCAGCGACTCAGATTGGATGTGCTGGTTAAACCATGCTGGTTTTAATGGGACCAAAGTGGGACAAGAAAATATCCCCCCATCATGACACCAGCAGCAGCCTGATCCCAGTCAGGATGGATCCATGTTGTCATGATGTTTCCAGCAGATTCTGATCCCATCGTCTGAATGTGGAAATTGAGACTCATTAGACCAGTTTGCCCAGTTCTGGTGAGTCTGTGTGAATTGTAGCCCCAGTTTCCCGTTCTTAGCTGCAGGACTGGAACCTGGTGTGTTCTCCTGCTGCTGGAGAACATCTGCTTCCAGGTTGGACGTGTTGTGTGTTCAAAACCAGCTTATTGGACTTTGTCACATTTCATCATCTCCAACCAGTTTGTCCATTCTCCTCTGACCTCATCTATGGATTATTTCTTATCTCTAAACCATTACGCGACAGCCCCATTCAATCTCTTTCTTCCTCATTGTGACGATCAGTTTGAACAAGTCGTCTTCATCATGTCTAGGTGCCTTAATGTGACTTCCTGCGATGTGATTGGCTGATCAGATATTCATGATTTACATAGAAAGGATCAGACACAGCTGATAAAAAGGTCAGAGAGTGCGTTTCATTTTAAAACTCGGATTGTAAACAGAGTTTCTAAGTGACTCTACTGATTAAATCATGTTTGTATAAAACAATAAAACTGAATCTCTCCGTATAAAAACTCCTGTTTGGGAATCATCTCTTTGTTGCGGATGTTGGCTGTTTTTCTTCAACTCTCTGACGTAAGAAGCTGCTTGTGAGCAGAATCTCTTCTCGACGGAGCTTTTGTTTCAACCGAGCAGGAAAAGCAGCAGCAACGTAAATAACAAAGTATGGGAAACAAATCTGCTGCAAAAATTCCAGAGAACAGAAATAACTGCAAAAAGAAAAACATCAATCTTGTCTTAATTTTATCTGGAGGCTAAAACACAGAATAGCTGCTAAATATATGGAAAATGTGTCTTATTTTACACTTAAACCGGATGATTATGACATGATGGCAGCTGTTTTTCCTGTCAAACCTTCATCACCTGCTGCGTTTAAACAGCTTTTAGGGAAAAACAGGAAAGTTTGTGTAACGTTAGTGCTGCTGTTTGGAAGTACGTTGGACATGGAAAAATATATGCTCAATGGAAACTAAGCACTCCAGCTCAGGCTCCCATGAGCGTCATCACTGCCAGCAGTTCCTCAGGAATGCAGCGTGTAAGTTGTGATGGATACATTACCCTTCAGGCGATCCATAAACGTTTTCCAGGTATTTACATCCCGCCCGGCCGGTTTACAATCCAGCCATAAAACGCTTTGTTTATTTAGAAGCTCTATCAGGTTTCCAGACTGACGCGCAGCAGTGGTTGCACCAAACTTTTTCATTTGAGTGCAACAGCAAAACATTTAGCCGCATGCTAGCAGCAAACACATTTGAAACCTATGTGGAAGTGCAAAAACCTGCAGTTCCCCCCTCATCCACTAGGGGCTCCATAACAGAGCAAATCTCCAGACTTCCATGTTAAAATATACAAACATCACAGAAGAAACAAAAATGTTTACAGGCTGGTACAAACACATTTTAGGTTTATTAGCTTTGGCACACCTATTTCTGTTAGCCGGTTAGCTCCTGCTAATCAGGATTAGCTCAGTTAGCCTTTAGCTACGGGCAGTCTCAGCTCCACGTCTTTGCATATTTGTGTATTTTCTGAGGCTAACAGGATGGCGACGGTTCTATCCGCCCAACTAGCTTTAGCATTTCAGAACGCTGCTGGGAGGCTCCGCCCATCTTCATACAGTCTATATATGCAGCCCACACACAGACACTAATGCTTGTTTAAGTTATTGTAAAAAATAAAGTCTTTGAATGTAAAGTACATCTACATTTTATCTTTTCCTAAAAAGCATCTAGTGAGGCTGAATCTTCTCTTTGCTTTTATTATACGTCATGTTTGTGGCTGCTCAGAAACATCCAGGTTTTCTCTCATCGTTTCTTCTTTATTTCTTTTTTAAACACATGACTCTCATATCCGCAGTTTTGTCAACCAGGATTAACAGACCTATTTATTCTCTACGTTTCGCTGCTGGAGGTTTACTGGCAGCGTTTATCCAGCCAGTATATTCTCCCTCCAACGCTTCACCAGTAACAGATGCAGCTGTCTGAGTTTTCCTACAACAAGCCACCGCTTCTGGAAAAGACGTGATCCCGATCAGTGTCTGTGATCACGTCTAACTCTAATCCAGCTTTTCTGCTTCAACTGGTTCAGGCAGGTGAAAAACTGTTTAATTAGTGAAGATAATAAATCACATATGAGCTAATTCCCCCATATTACGCCTTTCAGATCTTAGTGTGTGTCGTTATTCACCATATCGGCAGGTTGATGCATTTAGTTTACTCAACTATGGATCAGAACTTCTCTCAGGTTCGTTTTCAGATCACAGCTCATGTAGGAAATGTCCGGAGCCTCGGTGTCAGAATCTACAATGATCATTTATCATAAAAGAGATCATCATCAATACTCTGGTACTAGACCTCCATTTTGACCTGTAAATTATGATGACATCACTTCCTGTCAGAGCTTTAATTAGCTGTAAACACCAATCGGCAGATCACAGAGATCAACACATGAGCAGAAAAGAAAACTAATAATCTGTGGCTGGAAAGTAAAGAAAATAAAAGTAAATAGCAGCGTAAATAAGTGTAAATAAAGAAAAAAGCTTAAATATTTTCTAACAAAAAGTCAGCATGTATTTCTACAGTTCTGGTTATGCTGATATATCTATTCATGCATCATTTTAACCTCATAATCTGACAACTGAGGCTGAAAATCTCATGTCTGGGATTAAACTGGTTAAGCGTCTACATGCAGTTTTATACCAGTGAATATAAAAAAAAAAGAATTAAAACGGTTAAAAACAAACAAAAAAAAATGTTTTACATGGTTAAAAACTTATTTTAGACCAACTAAATGCATAAACATTTATTAATGTCAATAAACCAAAAATAAAGCATAATATCCCAGAAGTTGGATGAAGGATATGTTTAACATATCTGCTCGTAAAATCCCAGAAACCATCATTTTACTGATAAATTGTCTGTTGAAGGTACTGCAGCTGTAGAGCCGAGTAGTATCGCTAATTTCCTGAAACAACTCAACACAGGATAGTTTATTTGATTAATTATTGATGAATTTACAGTTGATTTTGCAACAACACAGATTTTCTTTAATATTAAAGACATTTCCAGATGTTGACACATCTGCACATCTCTCTGAATGCTGATAAGAGGAGGAAGTGTAAACCTGTTCTAGAGCACTTTAAAAGAGCTTTTCAGATTTATTTCTAACTACTTATATTAGTGTGACATCACTTCCTGCTGTTGTCTTTGCTAAATACTTTACAGGTTAATATAAATCGACACCAGCGAGTGAAAACATCTGAATGTAGTGACGTCTCGGCAAAAGAAGCAACACAGCTGGATGCGAAGATCTCACCACGTCTAAAAAAACGTATATATAAAAAAAATCCTCACTTTTATGTATTAATAATGGAAAAATTCATTTTGAATAGATTTAAATATATTTTTAAATCCAGCAGATTCACCATAAAACTTTCTGAACCATCAAACAATCACATCTGGACCAAACATCTGCTTCCGTCCTCAGACAAACAGAAAACCCACATTAAAAGCTAAAAACTGTTCCTCTGCTGGCAGGTGAGAGCACCTCCACATTTCCATGGTGGTCCCACCGCAGAGCGAAAGCGGCGAGTTGCGACCAGCAGCTCCAAACTAATCTGAGGGATAAAGCAGCTGATGCCACACAGTCTGTTTGCAGGTGGATTAACGCCGCACGGTACCAACCAGACGAGGGATTCAAACCCATCCTCCTCCCATCAGGGAGGTCTCCAGTCCCCCCCCCCCATCTCCATTTTCTAAACCTGGACGTCACAGCTGAAGAATATTCAATAAATTTTGATCATATTTGCTCTGATCTGACAATAAAACCCTGAAAAACTAACAAAAAGAGCTACAGGTTGGTAGATTTTAGAAGCTAAAATGATGTTTGAAACCAAGCAGGACATTTTTCAGCATGTGGGACAGACGGGACAGATGGGACAGACGTCCTTATTATGCAACAGGTATTGATATAACGGTAAGAAGTTGACCATTAATCGACGTTTCAGGCTTTTTAAACAGAATTTGCTTCAGACAAATAAAGCTGCCTGACTTTCAGCAGCGTTACATAAAACCTGTTTACGGCTTATTCTCCACACACACACACACACACACACACACACTCCGTTCGCATAAACATAATGCTGCTAATGTAGCTTTGAACGCTGAGGTGGCCCAGATGGACGAGTGTTTCTTGTGCTGCGGGACATAAAGGAAGCAGTCGACCTGCTTTAATGAGCTGCTATCGCGGCTGCTCGTGTGCTTCCGACTCATTTCACTCAGTTACAAGCCTTCATCACCTCACAGGCCTGAACACACACATCCAGCGCTCTGCACCCACTCTGCTGACTTTTAATGAAATCATGAAGAAGTTCCCGTCTCTACAATGTAGAAGCTTCAGCTGTAGTTTAGTTTTCTAAAAGGTAGAGGAGGATGTTTTACGCTTATCATCTCCTTCACCGCAGACTGTTATTTAAATGTTCTATTATAAATGTAAAACGACTGCTCGATCAGAGCAGCTTTAAACAAAGATGGACGGAAACTATGGGTCCCATCCACTTCTGCAGGTTGTAGAAGGACGAATAAACAGTTCATTTAACTCAAACGTTATCTGCGACACATGCGCGTACGTTGCAGCGATACACACATTTACGTTGCAGCGATACACACATTTACTTTGCAGCGATACACACGTGTACGTAGCAGGACCTGCAACGCTTATGTAGAGGACTTTCATGTATTAGCTTAATTACTTTGCTCTTAATTAATGTCTAGCTGAAAGGTCTGACCATAAGGCTCCTAAACTGATGTCATTCTGACATTTAGTAAACTATCTGCAAGGCCGGCGTCCTTCCATCAGGAAAATATTTAGGTCTAGTTTGTTGTCGTAGCCGAACAAGAGGCCACAGAGTGACGCATGTGACCAAAGTAGGAATAACGGCCATCTAACTTAAACGCTGTATTGTGTCATTCTAACTCCAATGCGAGATTCTTCATGATTAGAGGCGTCACTTTTTGGTAGAGAAAGTAAAAACCTGTCTGACAGCTGTTCTGACCAGTTACCAAACCAGTTCATCTGCTGGTAAACCACCCTGTTAGTGAAAACACACGTGCAGGTTGATCCAAAGACATGGCAGGATTTCTACTTTAAGCACCTGGATGTTGTAACATCACAGATGTGCAGCAGCTGTGTGACGCTTCATGTCAATATGAATCCATGACACTACAAAGTTAAGGCCAGTGTGAAAGTAAAATGATCCAAATCTGTCAAAATAAACCCAAAATATCACCACTGTTTTCTGCCCTAAATGGGACAAATAACCTATTTAGATTTGCAACAATCTCTTGATTTAAAGTTAATGTTTAAATACCCAAAATGTAAGATTTTACAATCAGCGTGACTTAATTTAAATGAACAAATTCAACATTTTGTCCTGTAATAAGCAGCAAACAGAAGCGGCGCATGAACAGCAGGCATGTGAACCCGACGGCTTCTGAACCTGCTGCGAACGTCACTGCTGGGAAAACTATTAACATGAACCCATGTGTCCAAACATGACCCAGAAGAACTGACCCCGACACTGAAAAAGCTGGATTTAAAGCCAACACAACATCTCTCTTTCTTTCCTGTATTCCTGGCTTTCAAAGTGGTTGTTGAGACCTGCAGGAATCCCTGCAGGAGAATCCAGCTGTCAGACAAACAGCTGTTCTTTCACTCAGCAGCTCTGCGTATAAACAAGCTGGCTTCCCTGCGACATCCAGGCCGTTACGTAACCCGGCTCTGCATCGTGACTGACAACAAGCATCGCACTCTGTGAGGAGCCTGTTCTCTGTAACGTGTGGATCACGATCGGAGTAATATTCATCTTTAAAATCAGAGCTGTGACGTTAACCGGTCCACACAAAGTTCACAGAGAAAATAAGTCATGAGGGCATAAAAGCGAGGGGTTTGTATCAGCAAGAAGATACGATATTTATTACAATTAGTGATGCACGATATAAAAGATTTCAACCGATAAGTTGCTGATATTTTATGTTTACTATAATCTGCAGTTTGTTCTGGATGCAGTGATTGAAAACTGATATTTAAGTAACTCTGACGTATCTGTAACACCAAATAAACTGTTTTAGTTCTTCAAATGTTTATTTCTTTCATGTCGTAGCACAAAAATGTGCTCATTCAAATAAAGTGCATCCCTTTAAAATTCAAAGGTTTCTGTGTTTAAATTTGAAGTTATACGTACTGACATACCTCACAATGCTGCGTCACATAGGGCGGCAAAATTCTGGGAAAAAACAGAATCACGATTTTTTTTTGCCAAGAATTGAGATCACGATTCTCTCACGATTTTTTTCCCCAATATACGTATTTATTGCACAAATCACCGGCACATCAACTTCGCAACAGCTGACACTAAATATGAAAACAATAAATGTCACTTTTCTCTTCTTTACCTAAACAACCTTTTAATAATGTTCTGCTGTTCATTTGTTGAGAGAAAAAGGCAGCGCTTGTTTTATGCAGATGTTCCTGATCAAAATGCGGTACAATCATGGTCTTTTTTCCTTTCTTATAAAAATCGTTTTCATTTGGAAATAAGATTGCATAAAAGTGTGAATTGAGATCACGATTTTTTTAACGATTAATTGTGCAGCCCCACCGCCACATGCCTGAACAAATACCGCACCCCCACTCCATCTCCTGACTCGCACACATAAAATGAGTCCTAAATAAATATCGGTTGATAATATCGGCCCAGTTTACCGATATTTGAAAAATAAACAAATATCTGCCGATACAAATAATAGCACCGATATATCGTACATCTCTAAATACAAAGTTAGCGATACTACATATTGAGATATATTGCAATACTAAGTCGCAATTTTTCTTTACTATAATTTAATACTAAGAAAACTCACAGCCTAGTAAATGCCCAACTTACTGAATAAGAATGAGAGGGGGGGGTCTATTTTTCTAAAATATCCACCTCCCCATCCCCATTTTTTAAAAAATACCTTGTTTATGAGATTAATAAATAAATAAATCTGCTACATGAGTATAAATATGCTGGTTTTTTATATTAATATACTGTCTTTAAAAAAATTGCGATATATGGATATTTTCTTACAGCCCTAATGTGTCGACTAGCAAAGCAAATCTGATAAAAAACAGATAAAATATGTTCCCATCGCTTTAAAACACATTAACTTGGCCACTGCTACTCTATTCTATAGAGACCTGCAGGTTTTCACGTCTTCCTGCTCCAACACACATGAACTGGTGTCACAATCCCCGACAGCTGCGTGTCTCCTTCTCATACAACCAAAACGCAAATTAAAATCAGATTACACAGAAGCGATGGAGATAGTCCTCCCAGGATGATTCGCTTTGCAAACGCCTACACACTGGTGTTACCGTGCCAACAACCCAACAGAACTTTCCATTAGAAACTTTATGCTGGAAAAGGTGACGAAGACACAGGACGAACGGAGACGACGTCAAGTCACAGCAGATTATACTGTTGACATAAAACCAGAACAACTTCTATAAACAAAATATCCTCACAGAAAACAAGGAAAAATCATTTGAAGAGAATGAAACCAGTCCAACTGGTTCTCCTGCTTCATGGTGAAGACGTGTGTTGTTGTGTCCATCGTGACAAGCAGCGAGTGAGACCCTCTGTCACCTGATTGGTTATCATGTTATGCTGATGTTTCAGACATCAACATCTCCGTGGGCAGAGCGCTCTGAAGGCCATTACAGACACACGGGAGCGAGACCGAAACTACTAAAATCTAAATGTTCAGACTTTGGACTTTATTCATTTGACTGGTTTGTTGTGATGAAGCTTTTTGGGTTCGTTCCCATCAGAACAGCATGCGGGAGCCGTTTCCATCACCCAGGGAATTGTGGGAATTGTTACACCGCCATTTGGTTCGGTCTGCTTTCACACGGACCTGCTCACTCGGGCGGCATGATGCCATGAAACGACCACGAGCAGCGACACGAAACCACTTGTTCAACACAGGATAATAATGAGAAACAAGACATGTAAACAGTTGTGTTTCTGTTCAAACTTACTGGAGTTTTTACTGGATTCTGCCCAGTATGAGCAGGAGGCAGCCACATATCCGACATGACGGACATGAGTCACTTCCCTGCTTCACGAGATGGTTCATTTGCTTTGGGTTGGTTTAAAGTGGGCCAAACAGCGCCGGTGTGAATGCGCCCCAAATGAACTAAAAGGAGCCTCGATGCCCCCATCAGCCATTTGGTTCATAGATTACAGGTTCAAACCAAGAAACAACTAGTAAACTGAATTATTTTAATCTTTCACAAGAAATATAATACGATTTATTGACCACTAGAAGAGATTTTTCATTCCCTTCCCTTTAAACAAACATCTAGTCTTATTATTTCCGATGAGTTTCCTAATAAAAAATCTAAATAATAACTTTGTCTTGTTGTATTTTTGTCCAAACTTCAGTTTTTATCTTAAAAATCTAAAAAAACTAACTTTTTAGATGATGAAATATTAAATATTACCTTAAATATTTATGCTCAATGTTTAAACTCAAATATATTTATATATTTGTAAGCACAGGTTTTAATGAT
>JBAMHX010000006.1:1606244-1616712 GCA_037177515.1 Pseudomugil tenellus | reverse complement strand
TGAACTCTTATCATTCACTGCAGGTGAACAAACTTGGTCAATAGAAGTCAATATGGATTGTATTGAGGTTTGAAGAAACATTTTATTTCCATGAGGAGGCTTGAAATAACAGCTTTATAGACTTTCTATTTTACTTTGTTCAAACCATCAAGCAAAAATATTTCTTTGTTTTTTTATTCGTTTTATCAAAATATAATACATTACTATAGTAATGGAAGTCATTAACCATAACCAGCTTCGTAGTACAGATTATCCCAGTTCCTCAATATGTGTCTGAATCAATCCAGCTCAATTTCTCTCAAACTGTGAATAAAAACAGTGACAAATAGCCCAACCCCCCAGCTTTAATTGGCTGAGCAAGTCATTCTTCTAAAAAAAGGACATTATAAAATAAATACGCTATTGTGAAAAAGGTTATTATGAAATAAAAACACAAAGTGGCCTTATTTCATGATTTCATTGTCGTATATTTATTTCAAAATGTGGTATATATTTATTTAATGTTGTATTTATTTATTTAATTATGAATAATACGAGTCTCCATACTTTAGTTTTTAGTTCTTCTGATAATGAACATCTGGATGTGTACTATGGAGCTAGATGTGACTTTTTATTGAATGCAAGAAAATATACAATCTGAGAGGGAAATAAAGTTTTGGGAGAAAAAATATATATTTGATATTTATATTTGATATATATATTTTTCACACCGATAGCAAAAAAATAATAATATTTATGATTAAAAAAGAAGTTTTGAGACAAAACAGAATATATAAAATTATTTGACATTTTAATATATATATATATTTCTAAAAAATAATCTCAAGAATACTTTTTTCTCAATTATTTATTTTCTTTGCTGTCAAAGTGAAATTTTTACTTTAAACACAATTTCTTCTCTCTCAAAACTTTTAGTTTTAGTTTTTTTTTTTTTTTTGTTTTTTTTTTGCTATCGAAGTGAAAACTGTGCAGGGCAGGTTCATGCTGCTATTGGTCATTGTGAACCAGACTGACAGCTGGATGGCGATGATGATTCTGCCTTCCTCATTCTGTCAGCTTGTTAAAACCGTGTTGCTCAGTTTCAGACCTGCAGGTCTGTCGATGTCTCTCTCGCCACAAAATTGATGTAACACATACATACCAGTACTGTAGGAGTCTTTGCGGAGAGTCGGTCAGACTTCTACCGCAGGAATATTTCTCCTCTCTGCGACGGTGAGACAGGAGGAAGACTCCTGCTGCTTCTGCATTGGTTCCAATGAGAGAGAAGAAACTGTATTTAAACTACCATTTACGCTTTGACAGCAAAGAAAATAAATAATTGAGAGTAAAAAAAATGTTATATATATATATATATATATATATATATATATATATATATATATAAAGTGTCAAATAATTTGTATATATTCTTTGATATACAGATATATATCTATTTTTTACTCATAAATATTATTTTCAGCTATCACAGTGAAAAAATTACTATCAAATATATATTTTGCCTTCCAAAAGACTTTTCCCTCTCACATTGTATTTTTTTGCATTCAGTAAAAAGACAAATTTAGCTCCATAGTATACATGTCGTGTTTTATAGTGAGATTCTTCCGTTTTCTTGCAGATGCCTGAAATTTTCGGACCAAAAGTGTTGTGTACTTGTTACTGCTCATAACACTCTCATCCCTTAAAGCACCAGTTCCAGCTGAAGGAACTCAACCCCATAGCATGATAGTGCCACCGCTGTGCTTCACCATGGGTATGATGTACTATACTGTGTATTTTTTGTGATATATGTACAAATTTAACATATTTTCTCCATATTTTGATGATTATGTTCATTGTGTCGCTTGTTATATCAAGTCTTGCATTCATTCATTAATTTTCCATCCCACTATATCCAACCCTCACCCAGTTACACCTCGACAGGTCACCAGTCCATCACACGGCATCTTTGTGTATATTTTTATACTTTAATTACTACATATTTCTTCATACTAACTATGTAAGTTACAGTAAACAGTTTCGTTTTATTCTTCTACATCTCTTTTTAAACAGGGAAGTGTGTTGTGTGTACACGTTGTGTCTCCATCGTGCATCAGTTCTATGCAGAAACACAACTAAATGCTCATCACACTGATGAAGAGGACGATGTTGACTTTGTTGAATTTGTTGTTGATGTTGAATTTGACCCTCCATTTTGTAACGTTCTTCAGATTCATCGCAGACGTGAGGAGGTTTGTCTCTGAGCATCGTTTGTGTGTCAGTGCATGTGTGTCAGTAGTATCGGATTGTAAAGGGCTATTTGTGTGCGAGCAGCCGTGCATAAACCGCTCAGCTAATGTGGAAGCAGCGGACACACGTCATGGATCAAAAGTGAAGAGAGAAAAGCACACGGTGCAGAGAGCAGCCTGGAGGAGGAAACCATCAGAGGTCTGGCCGGAAAGTTTCATTTGCAGCACCAGATAAGTCGTCTTACTGTCACAGCTGTGTGTGTGTGTGTGTGTGTGCAGGAAGAGGAGGCGGGGATTGGTGTCACTCTGTAAAGGTGAGAATAAAACTACACATGGGTTTATTTTAGTAGCGAGCAGTCAGCAGTGATCCCTGCTGAACTGGAAAGCAGAGCCTGAGGGAAATCTGATTTCCACAACTGGAGCTGAACTGTTCTGTTTGCTACTTTTTGTTCTTAAAGCCACAAAAACAAAACAGGTCTTGCAGGTCGCTGGACATGTTGGTTTCTGGTTATATATCCTATCAAAAGCACAACCAGTGTCCATCCTGTTCTCTCTGAGAGCAGCACGGAGACGCTGGTGTATGTTTTCATGGCTACAGACGAACTGGAACAGCCCGCATGCTGTCTGCTCTGGTTCTCTAAGGTCAATACACTGGCTCCATGTGTTTCAGCATTAACTTTAAATTTGTTTTGTGCAAAATGGAATTTGCTCCAAATCCACACCGAGCTCAGTTTGGATGTGTTTGCTTAAGTTTTTCATACTTTTTAGATTTTATTTAAAGTTATTTTGAGTTTCTTTTAAGGTGGAATTGATCGTGTTTGGCTTTCTCTCCTGATTTAATGTAAGATTATGCTTCTTGTTTTCTAACGTTTTACCGTCTCTGTAAAGCAAAATGGGATTCGTCTGATTATCTCTTCTCTACATCCCCAAGTGAGAAATGTCTGGTTATTAAAGGTTACTCTGCGAGGTGTTTCTGAATTCTTCCTCCCTCCATCCTCCTCCTCTCTGTTCAGTCCGGTGATCTTCTGTAGCTAAATGTCAAAGGTCAGAAGGAATTTGTAACGACAGGAAATTAGCATGTAATTAATGAATAATTAAATGACACATAAGAAAAGGCTGCCCTGGTTGAGGAGTTTTCAATTTGCCAGTGTGTGTTTGCATGAATATAACGTTCTACAATAAAGAAAATGATTTATTAATGATATGATTAGAAAAGCTGGCTGCATTATTGACTATCCACAAAATGCAGCAGCAGAAATTCCACAACACTATTATGATATTATGTACCACACACACACACACACACACACTAACATCCTGGTACTTTCTCACCTGTAGAAGCAGCTTCTACATCTCCTCCAGCTCTGCAGAAATAACAAGACGTTCATTTGATGCGGGTGTGTTTGGAAAAAAGGCTTCATCTAAAAGCTGCAGGATGGTCTTATCCAAGTCTTACCTGAGCTAAATAAATGACCACTTCCACTCAGCAGGAAGGCTTTTTGGTCCACATATGACATGTTGACAGTCTGTTATTTTGCTTCAGAAAACCAATGAAGACTTTATATATTTGTATTTTAACCTTTTGTCATGTTTTCATCCTGAAAAACATTTATTCTCTGCTGCTGTCTGGAAAATGAAGCTACTTAGCTTTAGTGTTTTACTTTATAAAACATCTAATCTCTCAGGTCTTTGTAAAGTAACAAGTCTGGACTTGTTTCCATCTTGTATCCTGTCTCTTCTCTGAGCTCTCTCTAGACAGTAATAGTCGAACAAATTGTCCTATCTCATGTTTTATCTAATTTCTTTTCCTGTAATGTGATTTTGGGTTTTATTTGGGTTTTATTTTTTTCTTCCATTTCCTTGAATCTAAACATAACTTATTGATGATAAACAGATAAAAGTAGAATCCAAACTTCCTCTTTGGGTGTTTCTTTCCACCAGATGTCGTGGCACTCGTCTTACCGCTGCTCGAAGTTTCGCCATGTCTTCGGGAAGCCTGCTACCAAGGAGCACGGCTACGATGCAGTGCCAATCACACGGAGTGTCCATGACAACCACTACTGCTCAGCCAATCCCTGCTTCATCGCCATAGTGACAGAGTGTGCAGGAGGAGGGGCGTTTTTAGTCCTGCCGATCCATCATGTACGTATGTTTCTTTCTGATGGGCACAATTAAACTACATTTATCATATTTTTACATCTTTATGTGAGAATAAATTATATACAATTTTTTTTAATTTTTGAAGATTAATAATCAATTTTTGAACAGACAAAAAAGCAAAAATATGTTTAACTCATTTAGTACTAACTACAAAACATTGCCAAATCACTTGACCACGATTAACTCTTCCATTTTTCTTCCAGGGTGTAAAATGATATAAAAAATGATAACGTTACCTCTTTTAGGTGGGCAGGGTGGACCCTCAGCACCCCCGGGTGTGCGGCCACAGTGGCACAGTCTTGGATATCAAGTGGAACCCGTTTGATGATTACTGCATCGCTTCGTGCTCTGAAGACTGCACCGTATGTTATTTATGTTTACCCGTGTTTGCAATTAGCCTTTAATTTTATTCCTGAACAGGTTCAGAAGGGTCTCAGATGACAAACGCTCACTAGGAACATCGAAGGATTTGTATTTTCTACGCTCTGTTGCCATTTCCAGGCTCCATCAGTGGCTTTCTTTAGCTTTTTCTATATGTACACTCACGGTTGAGGTATTCTACGTTGACCGGCAAGTGCAAAACAATATTACATCCATTAAAACAATTTTACATTTTTACGATGCAAATTTACATCCAATGAAACACTTTTACAAACATATAACCCAGAAGTGACATTTTGAGGGGTTACGTTTAAAGCATAGACATTAACTCGTACTGTGGAATGGAGACGAACGGGCTACCTGGGCGGCCATCTTGCCACAGTCTGCGTGCTCATTCATGTGTTCGAATTGAGGACGTTTTTAATGATGTATCTATCTATTTAAACACATACAGTATATACATATACACAGGTACCATACTAGTCAAAAGTTTGGACACACTTTTCCATTAAATCTATTAGGAAAGTGTATAAATTTGCATTGTGAAAATGGATGTAAATTTGTTTTGCACTTCCCGGCCACCGTAGTAATCTGTGTAGGATGAGACGACATGCAGAACAGGGTAACTTATCGTGTTTTACTCAATCTCTGATCTTTTGTCATCTTCATTTCTTCAAAACAAGAAACACCTTTTACAACAACTTGACCATGTGAGGTGGAGAAGGTTGTCAGGACATGCGGAGACTAGTTCTGTCTGAGATTAGCATTTTTCTCTGTTCCGGCATCCCTTCTGCACTGGTGACACCATCTCATGCAGGTGTAAATGGTTCTGTAATGGTAGAGAGCTGAAAATGGTACGTAATGGGTTTGAGAGCTAACTTATCTCGTCTTGGTCCCTGCATGGAGCCATTTGTCGGACCTTGATTTTCATGTTGGTTTGATGAAAAACACCTAAAGTTACGACTAAAGTTCCGGGTTCTGGTTGTTCACTGGTGTTTTGTACATAATCAGGTTGTTTGTATTACGCAGGTGAAGATCTGGGATATTCCAGTCTGTGGAGTCAAACAGAACATTACCAAGGCCAGGAAGACTCTGATTGGTCACTCGAGGAGGGTGGCGATTATCGAGTGGCATCCGACAGCTGAGAATCTGCTGCTTAGCTCCGCCTATGACTACAAGGTCAGACGCCTGATTGGTCAGTACCTCAGTCAGTCAGTACATTCTCTGAACTGGTACAAGCATCACATTTGTGTGGAGAGACACACAAAGTTGGACATTTTTGTCATATTTAGACATTTTAAAAAGGTACAGGATGATTTTTTTAATATTTAGAAGTATATTATTGTTGAAAGTCTTCACTGACAATGATGAGCCACAACATTAAATGAACATTTCCATATTTGCTTATGTATTCGAGGACCGGGGGAATTAAAGATGGGGGGTATATACTCCTAGCTATTGCCTCAGACGGCATCATTTCTAATTTTTGACAACTTTCTAATTGTTTGCATGTTTTAGAACAAAAACGTGGATTTGTACTGAGCACCTGAGCAGGCTTTGTGTCTGTCAATAGAAGCCAAAATGTTTAAACTCTGACACATTTAGACCAGAGATAGGCAACCACAGGTGCCACCGTCCTCTGGTGCAACATACCTGACACACATCAAACTAGAAATGATGCCGTAGGAGGCGACGAGTTTATCCCCGAACCCTTCCAATCTTCCATTTCCCCAATCCTGGAATACATATGCAAATATCGTCATCATGTGACACATCTTCAGGTCATGACCTTTCATTTGCACTTGATTTGAGCTTAATGGGATGAATAGTTTCAGAGACAGTCAACACAGTTTACAGGTGTGAGCGCCTCCTGGTGGCCAACCTGAAAATGATAAATGGCTCAAAATGGAACCAGTTCATCATCTCTATGATATCTATATGCAAAACATGGAAACTCCACATGGAATATTTCGTAAGTCATCGCGATAACAGGAAGGATCTGCGGCCGACACACAACGGTTGGTACCTGACACTCCGTTCGGGACATAATTAGCAGAGTTTGACCTCACGCTCTGTGCAACTACTTTAGGCTGATGTGTGTAGGTGTGTTCCAGCAGAGAAACTCCCAATACTTGCAGGACTGTGGCACTCGAGGTCCCCTGACCCTGATTTATGCTGCTGCATCATCACTACATGAAGCGGGCACATGGATTCAGATCTTCTGTTTAGCAGGCAGCCATAATGTTATTTAAGTAGCTAAAAACAACAAAACCAAACGAGAAAAAACACAAATTTATGCAGATACAAGCTTCATAAAAGCATCATGATGCATGTAAGCAATCACACCTTCCAGGTCTGACTTTATGTCTCATCGTGGTCCAGGTCCTGCTGTGGGATGTGTCCCGTTCGGGTGCAGTCATCAGGCATCCAGTCCGAGTGGTTCTGATGCCCGTTCACCACCGCTACCCATCAGAGGCGCTGCTGCTGTCTGTCAGCTTCAACAGAGACGGCAGCAGGCTGGCGGTCGTGTCCAAAGACAGACGGATTCGCGTTCTGGACCCGCGGGCAGGAAAGATTTTACAGGTCTGATGTGTGTGTCTCATCTTATTGTGTCCTCTGGTTTGATTTGTCATCACACAGCTGATGTTTCTGCAGGTGTCCAGCAATAAGTCCCACAGAGCCAACAAGGTTTTGTACATCGGAGGGCTGAAGATGCTTCTTTCCACCGGCAGCTCGCGCTGGAACCAAAGACAGGTTCTCCTCTGGGACCCTGTAAGACACATCCACTTAGACTCAACTTCAACCGAGGACGTCTTCTTTCAGGAGGACATAAAAATGAAACAGAATGTTTTTTAAACATGATAGGAACAATAATCTACCGTCCAGTTGTGTTTGATCCATGACTGAACCCTTCTTATATCTGTTAATCAAGTTCAAATGTGATGATTTAAAATGAAACACAGTTAAATATTGTATATAAATAAATATATATTTAAATTTATATATTTAAATTTATATATTTATATATAAATTCCTATTATTATTATTTTATTATTATTATAAATAATAATAATAACAATTATTATCATTCTTATTACCAATCAATTATACTGAATTTCCCTGAAAAAGGATAAATAAAATATTTTTTATTCATTCATTCAATCAGGCTGAACCAACTAAATCCCATTATGCCTCATCTGGAGACCGATCTCATTGTTTTTGAGTAGATTATTGCTGAAAACGTTGGATGATTTGATGCTTTCAATGCTGTTTTAAAAGCCACTAGTGGGAATTATTCTGAAAAATAGCCTATAATTTAATTTGGCTTCCATGATGAGGCTCCAAATCCTCGTTAATTGTAAGATCACCAATTTGGATTTTCCATCACAAAAAAATTGTACCAGAACAAAATTTACAAAATCCACAATACTGAAGGAATGCAGAACACTTCCTTTTTATGAGTAATAACAAGTAAACCTGTGATAAACTGGCGACCAGTCCATGAGCTCCCCCCCCCAAAAAAAACCCCCACCCTGCTTTTCTTTCAGAAAATGGTTGGATGGATAATAAACCACAGAAATATGTATTTATACAGAATATGCAATGCAAATAATTAAGGTGAAAATGTTACCATAATTTGAAAGAAATGAAGTGACATTAGTGAATATTTCAGTGAAGGTCTTGAATTTGTTCCCACAAACAAAACTTAATGAAACGTGCTGAACATCAGACTCCCACATGTGTAACATGAAGGCAGCACAGACCATTTGTATTAAAAAATACAACTATACGCCTCTGTGACTCGGTTCCCATCTGTCATTTAAAAGAGCTGGTCAAAAGAATCGATTCGTTCATGAACGTCACATCTCTAAAACACTTAATAACTGAATCTTTTATCCTTTGATTTAGTTTTTAATAGCGCCTGAAGGACAAAGTCTGTCATGAAGACAGCCATAAGTCTTGATTTAACGTACCGACATGTGCAAGAAAGACCAGAAATCCCAACACAATGAGATAAATGAATCACACATCCTATAAATTATTGTTGGTTAAGAATAATATTACAATAATTACACACAGCTGCCCTCTTTTCTTTATCTGTAAAGAAAGTATGAAACATAACTGATGTATCGTTACAAAGTTGGGTTTATTTTCCAGTTTTTATGATGTTTTTAACATTTTTTAAATGTTTCTCTCTTTACAGGACGACTTATCTGAGCCGCTATATGAAGAAGATTTGGACGGATCTGCAGGAGTAATCTTCCCTTTTTACGACCCAGACACACAAATGCTCTACCTGGCTGGAAAGGTCGCTGAGTAAAACTAAATAAACAATTTCAATGTCCAAGAATATAACAAATCTCTCATGATTGTCTATTAAAAAGACTTTATCTGCTATTAAAGCCATCAAAATGTCTGTGCGACGAATCTGTTTGTTTAGAGTTTATGAACATATATAATTATATACAAAGTGAAGATGATGCTGTTGTGTTTTATCTGCAGGGCGACGGGAACATCCGATACTACGAGCTGAGCTCAGAGAAACCGTACATCAGCTTCCTGATGGAGTACAGGTCCCTGCTGCCTCAGAAAGGCCTCGGTCAGACCCAAACTCATCAGTACACATGTCGTTTAGAAAGCAAAACTTCCCGGTTTCCACCAACAGCTTCGGGATGTTTACTTTTTATTTCTGCTCCAACCCGTCCTGCTTGTTACGCCTTTAAGGGCGGTTCAACAGATTCCCATTATGATTGCTTTTTATTTCTGTTGAACCAGTTTAAACACGATTGTGCTTCAATTTTCATTTATTTTTTCAATTTCAACTCATTTCAGCTGCATTTTATTTAAACATCTTTCATGTATGATATCATTTCAGGAGTGATGCCAAAACGTGGTTTGGATGTAAACGCATGCGAGGTTTTCAGGTTTTACCGGCTGATAACCGTTAAAGATTTGGTGGAACCGCTTTCGATGATTGTCCCCCGGAAAGAGGTTCTTCTGATCCATCTGACAGTAAAACATACCAGAAGCGTATTAGATCGTGTCTTAAAGCTTTGTTCTGCTTATTCAGTCCGGCATTTTCCAAGAGGATCTTTATCCGATGACAGCTGGAAACCAGGCGGCCATGACGGCTCAGGAATGGCTGCAGGGGATCAACAGAGGTCCGTTACGCATCGGTGCATTTAACCCAAATCTGCTGGCAAATTTATGATGATTCACACATTTTCTATTTTCACTGGTTTGTCCACCAGTCAGTCTGTTTCCTCTTTTCATTAGACCCAGTTTTGATTTCCCTAAAACCAGAGATTCGGATAGAAAACCCGTATGCAGAAACGCCCGCGGAGGATCAGGTGTGGCGCTTTGGTTCGCTCCGGTTCCAGTTAGGCCCCCCCGAAGGTGCTAATGAAGCACATCTGGACCTAACCGAGCAGGTAGATCACTGCTAATCTGAGATTTACACACATATATATCTGTTCATAGCAGAAGATTACACAATAAGATTTTCGACTTATCACCAGTGACTCTATAAATAATGAACAGCGCGTACGTCACGTGACCCATAGGTTTCTGAAGAGCGGATTTAAAGCCAGTAGGCGGGTCCTATCGTCGCCATCTTGGTGTTTCGTCATTAACGGAAAATCCCAAAATGGATGAAAAGGTAGAGCTGAGAGGCTCCGTCACGGTGGAGCCAGCAGGAAGTA
>JBAMHX010000006.1:1575668-1586202 GCA_037177515.1 Pseudomugil tenellus | reverse complement strand
CAGTAAATTAAAGATGCGGTAAGATGCAGCTTTGTGTTTCTTTTTCTTTTTGTATTACAGGTACAGAGGCAGTTTTCGTACAACCTCTGTTAAGACCTCTGTTAAGCAACCTGGACCAATACTGTTGGTGAAGACGGACTAGAAAGGAAATCACTATAAAAGCAGTAAAATATCAATCCCACATCAATGTGATGTAGTCTTGATGAAGCAAAATGATTAAAACTGCACCACACCATGTTGTACCACATAACAGAGAAACACTATGAATAAGCTGCAAGTGTTTTTGATTGGATCGATGCTCACTGTTAACTGCACAGATTTCTATAAATATCTCAGCATCTGATTTGTTCCATTCAATCCCAAATGTACAAGTAGGTTGGAACTTTGTTAAATTTCCAAAAATGTAAGAAACCTTTCATGAGTAATCTGGAAAAAAGGCTATTGTGACAAACAAATTCCCTACCGACAGCTGGTGGATCTCTTCTTGGTAAGATATTCACACAAAACACAGTCATGTCAGCGCATAATACCTCTGTTAATTGCCTTGTATTTCACTAATGTGGCAAGGCAGCGATGCACCAGGCACTCTATTTATATTCCGAGCATACGTTTTTGTAAATGTAAAGGCCCTTAAATTAAACTTTAGAGTGCGTGTAGCGGTTAACACAGTTATACATGCAAAAGCCACAAATCTGTATCTATTTCACATAGTACACACTGAAAACTGTAAATGTATACTAATTTAAGTTACCCAGGGAAAAAACAACTTTCTTTTCCTTATGCATACTTTAATAACCAAAAGCTTATCAAATCAGCAAACTGGTGAATGCTGTTCAGTTCGACCTTTAAAATGTATTTGCATCTTCACCATCTGCAACATGTTACCCCAAGTTTTCTTTCATCTGACGTACCTTTATGTTGAAAAGGTTGTCTCTGCCTTAAACCAATAGCACTACAGACAGATGGATTTCACAGCACCTGACTAAATACTCTTATCCATCCTGGAATGATTGGCATATTAGAGGCACAGCTTTATGTTAGCAATGCACTTCTAAAACCAGAATTTTTCTAGCATTTTATCGCTTAAACTTCTCATTTGGCTGGTTCATGCATACAACCACAGAACTAAAATTATATGCAGACTCCAAGACAGGTAGAGTTTGTGACAAAAAGACAGCATATTCTTAAAAAAAAAGAGAGGTTTGATGGCTTGTTGTAGGTCTGGGATTTGAGTCAAAAGCCCCTATTTTATATGGAGCCATGCTAAAAGGCAATGCTAGCTAAGGAAGGAAGAAAAACAGAAAGAAAGTCAGGATGACTGTGACAGTAGCTGAGAAATGAAGGCAACGAAGGCAAATAAAGATAGAGACACAGAGTCACCTGAAGAGAACGTAAGAAGAAACTGTCAGGCAGTGTACCGTCAAGCGGGAACGTGTGCTGGCTTCATCATAACGAGTACGAACAGGTCGAAACGCACAAAGACATGCACATACATATACACCGTGCCTTATTTGCAAGTCTCCAAATCCTCATTAGTGTCCAGTGTTTCCAGGCTGTGCAGCGAGTTATTATGGATCATCATGTCCTCCTCTTCTTGTCTTTTAATCCTTCTTTACTGCATCTCTCACACGCTATATTCCTCCTCTGTTCCTCTTATCACTCTTTTATGGTCTTGTCTGGCCCCTCTCTCATTTCCATCCGTTTTGTGAAAGCAGAATCACACAGAAGCACAGAAGAAGAAGTAGACGGAGGGCGTGGTTTGTTGTTTATGCAAGTACAAGCTGTTTTCTGGGTGTTTGGATTGGTCAAGGGGGAAGGGTCGGGCCGCCGATGGGACCTAATGAGGGAGCGGCACCAAGATATCCACGTAGTTGATGGGGAAGAAGCCCGACTGGCCGTTGATCATGCCTTCGTACCAGTTGTCGTCAATCTGATTGGTCAGGGTGATGACATCGCCCTCCTTAAAGCCCAGCTCGCCTTCGTTTTCTGGCTCGAAGTCGTATAGCGCTCGACAACATGGCTGGTCCATGGGGGCTGGGAGAGAAAGGAAACAAAGATTCGTAGTCAGCATGAATTTTTAGCACAGTTTGTTTTTACGTAATGTTTTCAGTAAAAAAACAAAAAAACAAAACATAAAGCTAAGTTCTTTCACTGACCCATCAGGATCTTGAAGGAGGCTGGATTTACGATTTCAATGCTGGCAATGGTGTAAATATTTAAAAAAATGACTCGGGACATAATAGTTTACTTGAGTCTAATCTTTGTTGCGTTTCCTTAGCAAACCGTATCCTTACCTGCTAGGTGATGTGCAAGTCAAACAGGAACAGATAGTGTAGCTTTTTCCAATGAAGAGTTGTGGGTAGCTGGAGCCTATCCCAGCAATCGTTGGGCCAGAGGCAGGGTACACCCCGGACAAGTCGCCAGTCCATCACAGGGACACAAACAACCAGGGACAATTTCAAATGACCAATTAACCTAACAGGCATGTCACGCTAGCACGGGGAGAACATGCAAACTCCACATGGAAAGGCCCGAGTTGAGACTCCAACCAACAACCGCGTTGCTGTGAGGCTGTTGTGCTAACCACCACACCACTGTGCAGCCCACACACGCCACATAATATCCTAATTTCAATTGGCCGATCTCTGTGAAGCACCTTGAGACAACATTGTCGTGAAATGGCGCTATACAAATAAAGTTGAATTGAACTGAATATTCCTCATGGTGCTTGGCTTTAAACAAAATAATCCATAGCATACTTAACCATGGTGCCGTTTCTGCTTTGTTCTTATTGCCAAGATGCACAGGTTGTGATAATTATTTAGTCCAATTAATGAATTGCAGTGTGTCACGCTCCGCCCTTTGGGTTGGATTGGTAAGATAAAGACTCCAACGGATGGGTAGCAAAAAAGATCTGTCGCGTCTAAGCAGGACCTTTTGCTGGAAACAGAAATTGCCAGTAGCATCTTTGTTACATGTGGCTTTTACAACCAAACTGGCACTGCCCAGAGGAAACATAGCTTCATGAAAATTAAGCTATACTAAACCAGTTTGTTTGCTATAAGCTGAAAGTCTAAGCAGGCTGAGATTCTTTTATGTCAGCCAGATTTGTACCTTATCATTGTTACCACATTAATATTAGGTGTGTCCTTCGCTTTGCCCAGGGCATGGATTAGATACATCTGAGGGTGTCCAGGAATAAGAGGTATGGGACATTAGCAATACACAGAATCCCATCAGATCCAATTAGTTGAACACCAGATTTTTCTACATTTGTAGCCCTTCAGAAGCAGTTTCTTCAGGACTGACTGCTTCCCTGTTGGGTAGACTGCTTTAGTAGGCAAGCGCTGTTGCCATGTGGAGGTGGTTATGACTGGTTTGCTAAAATGTTAAGGTAGGTGGAAAGTGTAGAAATAACTTCCATGCAAATTCTAGCCTGCAGGTCTTCCAACAGAACACTGAACATTATCTTGTGCATAAGGTTGATCTTTTGCAGATTAGGTCTTTTTGGAAAAGGCCAGAAACTAATTTAAAATGTATTATGTTTTTTAAACATATTGTTTTGTGCCAACAATCTAGTTCACATTAGTGAAGACTGTTCAACCATTAAAAGTTATTACAGAGAAAGAAACAAACCCAAAAAATGAGGCTTGTACTACAAAAAAAAGAAGATAAAAATGTATCGGAACCATTAATTCCTTATGTTTCAATCTTTGATATCACGATACACCTAGATGTCTGTACATAAATATAAATACTTTTCTATTGTAAATACACATAAGTTGTGTCTTCTATGCTACAAGTCTTCAGAGACATTTTCTGCATGTCTATTTGTGTTGAAATACCTGCCTACAGGAGACGAAGGAAACCTCTGTACAAGAACAAACAGGTCCAACAAACCCTTCCTAGCATTAGCTCTGAATGGCCTGATAAAGGGAACAAAGAAAACCTGGTGAGCATCATGCCACGATGTTATATAATCTCATTAATAATTAATAAAGGGACTGCCAACAAGACATGACACATTCAGTATATCCGGGATATTCTCTTGTGGGATAAAATGATCTTGTTTATGATTTCAAACTGTGACACTTGACAGAGCAAAGTGTTTGTTTAAAAGCATTGTAATACACTGAAGGAAAAAAAAACCAAAAGGAAGATTGTTTCTTTAGTTTTATCTCATTACTTGGAAAACCCCCTAAAATACAGGTAGACCTGATATGATCCACTATAAAAGTGGATTCAAGGACTCTGACACGCTGGTCATGGTTCCATTAAAGCAGATGGGAGATGCTGATGCTCTATATTGTATGATATCATTTTGAGCTGATCAACTGTCACATCCTGGCATCGAGCTGCTTACCTGGTGATCTTCCGGGAGATTTGGCAGAGTGTATCCCTCCGTTGTGGCTCTCACTGGGTGGCAGCAGCTCCAGGGTCATTCTGGGTTTAGGAGTGTACTCCTTTCTGGGTTTACTGGACACTTCTTTTATCCTAGTGAAAAGCCAAACTGTCAGGTTTTCTTGAACCATCTTGATCTGCTTTTATTGGTTTTCTACTGTCTTAAGCAGGAGGACGGATCAATACCTGTCCTCCACCTTGCTGGAGAGCTGTTGGAGGATTTCAGAAGAGCGGCTGTGGTATTCCAACTGAGCCTGGACCAACGCTGCCAGCTGGCTCACCTGCTCTATCTGCAACACACATGCACATGTTTTCTGTTCCACCGCTGAGCCCTGCTTCACGCCCATGCTGGGAACAGGTCTGGCATGGTACAGCATGGCACAGGAGTGCTCCTCTTTGTTTTTACAGCAGCAGCTTTGAACAAGCAGCAATCTGGCTGAAAACATGTAGCCATGGCAACAGGAAAAGCACCTCAAAACATTCAGAAATGTTAGATTGTTTATTGCTTTCACCAGGAGATTCATGATTATTTGTGATTATTTTTGTGTTTTTTTTTAGTTTTTTCTTTTTTACTGACTCCAAAAGCTTTTCAAATGTTTTTTATGTTGTTCAGCAGCTTCTATGTGTGTGAATGTGTGTTTCAGATGAAAAAAGAAAATTCTTATAGTGATTTTATTTCAAGACTTACGTCGCTCTCCAGTAGGTTAAACATGCTCTGCTCTGCGATCTCTTTGCTCTCGTCAAACTTCTCCAGCGCTTGTTTGATTTCGTCGTCCTGAACTTTCCCCTGACGCTTCTTCTTGTAGTCAAAGTCCAGACGCCGGCCTTCCATCTTCTTTAAGTGATGCTGCAAGAGGAAGAGGAAATTCTGGATCTATGGAAAGCATCTACACAGAAACTTTAAATTAAAAAGTTTTAATCTAACTCTTTAAAAGGTCCATTAATCATTCAGTTTTTTCTCATGTTGTAATTTTAAACCATGCATGCATATATGTTTATATATTGTAATATAAGCAGTGTAGCATCATTTAATTAAAATTTATGTGCATTTTATTTGGAGGTGAAACAAACTTTTTATAAGTAGTAGAAATTATGTATTTATTTATTCTGCAGTGTGTGGCAGTGTACTGGATGAAGGACTTGTGCCCATTGAAGTGGCTAATTTAAAGATATACCCTAAAACAGCATTTAAACAGGTGCCCTCTGTGTAACAGGAGTTACTCACCTGTATCTCTTTCAGGTCTTTGTCATGGAGGTTCTGCAGAGGGTCAATAAAGTTTTGTTTGACCTCCATGTCCAAAGCATCTTTCACCTCTCCAAGTTCCTTCATTGCCTCGCCGGCATCGATGAGTGCTAACCCTGGAAACGCAGGATGAAAATTAAATAAAGAGAAGGGAAATTAAGCAGAGTGAGGATTCATCCTATTTTTTCCATCTGTGTGTCTCATTTAGCTCCATTCCTCCATTTTGAGAAGGTAAAGTGTCAGTTTTTTTTAAAAATTAGTAGTCGTCTCAGCCTTCAGCTGGGATGTTGGGACATATGTAACAATAAAATTGCTCCTTGTTGAAAAGAGATGCCATACCTCTGCAAGATGGAGTCATAGAACAAACAGAAGGAACTAGGATGGGAGACTAATTGAGATTTTTTAACATTAAAATATTCAAAATGTATAAATACACTTGTTACTGGAGACGCGGCTTCAGGACATCTTGGCATTGCTTCTACAAGTTTAAGGAGTTCTGTGGTAAAAAGGATTCTGATGGTTGTAAATTGTGCTTTTAGTGTCATTAACCAGGGTTGAGATTTGGTAGCTGTGAAGGCTGTGATGAGTGATTTGCAATGTGTTCATTCAGATCAAACCATTCAGACACCCCAGATGGAGAAAAACATTGCAGTCCTTGAATAAAAATAGCTTCCATTAGTAGAGAAACGTCTACTTTTACACCACTCTATAGGGAAGTAGGCAGCATAAGCTTGTGACAAAAAAGTGAACAAATAAAATATAATTCTCAAAAGGAAAGTTTCCAGTTACCAAAGCAGGACTCCTCTCCTAACTCTCGTCCAAACTTTAACATGGCATCTCCCAGGATGGACTCAGCCTGCGGGTAACCGGGCCCTTTATCCTGCCCGCGGATCTTTGACATAGTGTTGATCATGCTCAGCTTGGCTCTGGATGCTGTAAGAAAGCTGGGGTTAGAATTTTAATAATAATCTAAGCTATGTTTTTCCATGTTTTGTTGTGTACAGCTTTGGTTTGTACCTGGGTTAGGCTGGAGGTACTCTGTAGTTTTGGTCATGATGTCCAGCACGGCTCTGCTGGTGATGTCCACCTTCTGCAGAGGACAACAAGCCCAAGACCAACATGAGACAGTACCCATTAAAACTACTTATATGAGGTTTAAAATTTACATATTGGTGTAAGAAATATGAAAAAAGAACAATTTAGAAAACATTGGAATAGTTTTGTCATAAGCTACGGCTCTGGGATTTCTTTGTTCGAAAGATACAACTTGTAGCTTGTAGTTTCCACTTGAAGCTAGGTTTTCTGGTTTTTAACTTGATTAAAATAAAGTATATAATCACCTATTTGTCATTTCCAACTGTTGCTTCTTAAGAAGAATCACATTTGTAAGATTTTGAGGTGGATATTTTAAAGGTTTTATTTACTTTCATTCAGAGTGGCTATAACTGTTTCTGTTTGAAACAACCGCTAGCGGTTGGTTAGCTTAGCTTAGCTTATCACAGAAAGAGGAAACAAAAAAGTACCAAGCAGGTTTTGGAAAAATAGTCAAAACATTCACTGTTTCATGTTTCTTTTCTTTTTCCACCCCTGCACAAATCTAAATAAAAATTTTCTTTGGTTTGACCTTAATGAAGCATATTTTTAAGTTATTAATAGATTTTGGCACAATAACATAACTTGTTTGAGTCATTTTGGTAAGCTGTAATGCCTGTAATACTTCAGGTATTAATATGGTTAATCTCTGTAACATCTTTTGTAAAGTACAATTGTGTAAATGTCAGAGTGTCTCTTATTACCTTTTCCATTTCTTTAAAGTCATCATCTAGCTTGGTTCCTTCTGCTCCTCCAACCTTTTCACTGACTTTCTGTAAGGAGAAACCAAAGGAAGGGAGAGAGAGAAGCAGAAAAGATTAGATTTTCTGCTCTCAAACACTTCAGGATATTGAAACGAAGATGAAAGAAGAAACACAGGCTAGTGCTGAGAGTCTTAATAAAGAGAAAAAAGAGTGAGTGCTGATGTGAAATGAAAGTAGAACGAAGTAGAGAGTTGCTGAAATGACGGGGAAATGAGTTTATGCATCATATTATGTATGCAGGACATGAAAGGCACAAAAAACCGGCAAAAACGTGACGTAAAATAATAAGCAGCCTTTGAGTTATTGGTTTAGTTCTGATGACCACCTGTGCTTGCAAAGGTAGAATGTCAACCTCGTCAACTTCTTATTGGAAGAGAAAAGTAAAGGCTACGCATTCATTCAGTCTGAGAGGGAAAGTGCAAAACCTTTAACCCCTTAATGTCTGAAATAAGAAATGCTCAAAAAAATCCAGTTTTTAAAACCTGAAGTCTTTTTTGTGGCAAATTAAATAATCTGGAAAGAAGAATAACTCTATTTTTGCCATTTTTATAATTTATTACCATGTTATAGGTCAAAACATAATGCAACGTATAGTCTTTCACCTTCACTCATAGCTTTCTGGTGTTTACCAGCAGGCATGAGACCACTATCATATGGTGAGCAACTGGGTTTTGAATAAAGTTTTTTCCATAAAGTGATCCAAAATGTCTCAGAAAGGTGAATGTATAAAATATGTGACATTAGGCATTAAGAGGTTAAAAAAAAGCCACCAGGAAAGGACAAGACTGCTGCCAACAGCCCCAAACAACCTAGATCACTGAATGTTGAATGTTGAGCTCATTAATGAGAGCAGGATCTTGCGAATCACTGGTTGTCTCTTTGTGTTTCTGTTTTAGTTTTGCAGCCCTGTTACCTACAGTTATAATCATTAAATCTGTATTCCTGCCTCTTTACTCTGCATTTGATCCTCATCCTACACACACTGACATTAAATGACTTACGCCCATTAAAACTTTGTGGTGTTCACCTTCGTATCTGTGGACTATTTAAAGCAAAGGGAGTCAGTGATGTGCTTCTTCTGTTACATTTTGTCCTCAGAAGGCAGAAAATGAGCAGTCTGAATTCTCTGTTTTATGAATAAAAGCTCCTTTAGAGAGAGAGAGCGACACAAACATCTCTACGGGAGATGAATTTCTGCTTTTATACTGTATGCATTTTACATAATCCTGCTTGACTAACAGAGCTTGAAAAGATGAATGAACAAAATGAATCTGCATTCACGTCTATTTTTCACTCATTAGACACATCATTAAACCACCTTTTGCCTTTTCATTTTAGAGTGTTTATGAATTTATTAATATATTCCTGTTGAAAGAGAGATTTTCTGCAGGTCATTCTTTGTTTTCAATGATTAATAATATACTCTACCAGTCAAAAGTTTGGACACATTTCTTCATTAAATCTACTAGGAAAGTGTGTCCAACTATTTGACTGGTAGCATATGCAGAACTGCTGGGTTTTCATATACAAAAAAGCAGAATAATTATATCCTACACTAGGATCCAAACATTTTAAGTCTTGATCCCTGTTTTATAACCAGCAATATGCATAGAGTGGAAAAAACATGCAGCAAATGACACCTAAAACTCCAGCTCGACCACACCGTTTCAAGCACTGTAGCATCAGGTCAAATCTCACAAAATAAAGACAGTTTAACTCTAAACCCTCTCAGACTGGAAGATAACTGGAATAAAACAACATTTTAAAGCATTTTAAAGGAATCACAATGTTTATATATTAACACACAGGAACAAACCACAACACAAATAAGAAGAGAGACTTAAAAAAAGAGCAAAAAGAAAGTTTTTCTACCTTCATATCTGTTCACCAGAGAATCTGCTCAGCTAACAACGATACATAATTTATAATGAACATTTCTTCAGACTGAAAAGAGATGGTTTTATTAAAAGGCCAATGGTCACGGATGACTATGGATTCAGAGGCATCTGGACCCCTTAATGAAGTGATTTATGAAAACACAAGGTCCTTGTGACAGATCAGACCACAATATTTCCTGAAAAGATGTAACAAAAACACAAATGTACACAGGAAGCAGAGAATGAGAAAAAAATGACAAAAAGGTCCAAGGAGACGAGAAATGAGTGAAAATGGAAGGACCCCAGCGACATAAGATGTTTAAAATGACTCAATATACACAAACATCTTGCAGAGCGCTTGTAAACCAAAGCAACCACAACTATTAAGTGAAACTATTCTTCCCTTAAAGTGCTTAACCAAAGTGCACGTTGGTGTGATTACATCAGCAATTTAAGGTAACAGCCAAACCACAAAGCTCTTCAACAAAACTGCTGCTGGCAAACATTTCTGTGGGATGTTTAGAAGGTAAATGATGAAGATGAAGCATCCTCATTTTCATTCAGAGCTTAAATTAGCATAAAATCTTCAGTTTATTAGTGATGGTTCCTTTCGTCATTATCTTGGCCGTTGCTCCCGGAAAATACAAAAACAGGCAAAGATGTTGAGCTGAGAGGGGGGCTGTGAGTGTAAGCGTGGATGGCTGACATCTATCAAACTCTGAGCTTATTGTAGCTAAAAGCTAACCACGCTAACTCGCATCTAACTTAAGCTAACTAGCTATTGAAGGTAGGTGGGTGAAAGAGCACTCTTAGCCGTCGTGTCTGCTACACTTTACCTTGTTGCCGTGGATATCGAATACCTGTCAATCAAAAGGACACGAACATCAAAATGGATGAGTTAAAAGAAAATTCATCCCGCTCACCGAGCGGGTGAAGGTAAAATTGTCCTATTAAAGTTAAAATATTTTTGTACCAGGCTGTAAACATGTTTATTTCCCCTATGAAGCTCTGTTCTGTTATGGAGTCCCTAGTGGATGAGGGGGGGGGGGGGGGGGGGACTGGCCTTTGCTTTTTTTCTTTAAATTCCTTCCCCCTTTCCTTTCCGTGAACTGTTCTTCCCAACTCTCTTGCCCTAACCAAGCTTTTGTTTGGTTTTG
>JBAMHX010000006.1:1550161-1566611 GCA_037177515.1 Pseudomugil tenellus | reverse complement strand
CTTTCATGTTTCTTTTGGTCTGGCAGCTGTTGCTGTTAGTTCAGAGTCTCCTCCTAATATGGACGAGAAGCTGATAAAACTCTGATTGTACTTAAAAGTCAGGCGATGGTGTATTTTCTTTAACAAATGGTTAGGAAAAGCAAGAGAATAATCATCTTTCATAAGTTGCATCTCCATTACAGTTTTAAGCAAAATAAGTGATATTTATAAAGTTTGGACAAACAACAATTGGGTTGCAGGTATTTCCATTAAAAAATGTTTAGCACGTAAGTTACAGTTTAAAAAAATCTTGTCTGATTGATGAGTTTTTACACGTTTTTACAAATAACTCAGGTAATTTTTTTTTAGTTTTCTACTTCCTTACAGCTTTTCATTGTCTTTTTTTCTAATTTCTAATTCTAACACAATGTAGAATTGTTCAGTTCACCATTTGTATCAGACCACACCAACTTAACCAGTCACATGACCTATTAGATTACGTACGAGGACGCGTATATACAAAAAAGTGATTTGATTTGCAATGAGACCTTTAAGTTCATTGTGGTTGCCATAGTTACATTTGGTAGCCACGTGCGACAGAGAGAAAGTATTGAGCTTCGTGTCTGAATCGCCAGCAGAACTAAGTGGTGAATGAGCGTTTAGGGTATAAAATGCACATTTGGACACAACACAGGTCATGGAAACATTTTATCAACCATTTTCTTTCTGGCATCATTTTATTATATATGAGATTTGAATTCTTTTGCAGCTTTATGAAAAATGCAGCTAATCACAAGTGTCTGTGATTTTATTTTGCATGAAACATTAGTACTTTTAGCCGGTATTACCTTCTTACGGATATGTCTAAAGCATCTCAATCAGTCTCATATTCAATTTATTTAATGAGGGAAAACTATATTAATACATTTTTAAAAATTCCACCATTCCTTGTTTGATGTAACAGTGGTTGCGTCCAGCCTCTAAGAGACGGGATGGATCTGTGATGGATCTTGCTAAACTTCTCACAAAACATATAGCAAGACAGAAAATAGAGCTAACTTCCTATTAGACCACATGCCTCCTCCAGAGTTATTACTTTCTTCCTTTTGTAATTGTGACTCACTTCATCTGCATTTGCCTTTGTAACCCTCAATCTCTTTTACATCTATCCAATTTTTGCTGAGTCATTCCCACTGAAGCCCACAGAAAAAATAAGCTTAATTACAATGCTGTCATTATAAAACAGATGACACCAAGTAAAGTCAACTATTGGAGGTTGTGGTGCCCTGACAGCTGATAGAGAAGATACAGCCCTCTCTCTCTAGCTGGCATTAATCTTGTGAGGAGGAGAATTAGGCTATCAAGGAGACAAAAACTTGGCAACCACAGTGGGTTCATCTATCAGTCTAAATGGCTGCCAAAACACTCAGATGCCATCTTGGATTGTAGATGGAGAAAAGGCTGGATTCATGGCCAACTAGGGTCGTTTACCCAAAATGCAACATGTCTGATTTAGCTTTAATATTCCAAGTTTAAGACATTGGTTTGTTTGTTGGCAAAACGCCTAAAGTAATTACCAAGAACCCATTATAATGTATAATGTTTGCATTTTAAGTGGAAAATTTTGAGTTTTTCATCTTCAACTGCTGTAACAAAACGAACTGCAACATTAGTTTCATTTAAGACAAGAGCTCATTTGAATCTTTTTAGCAGTTTTTGTGTTCACATATTCAGCTTCATGCTGGCCAAATATTCAGCTCAGAAATGCTAACTGGGTTAGCTTTCACCTATTTTTATGAATGTTTTACTACGCAAATGCTGGAAAGTTCTTGAAATACCATGCAAGAAAAACGAGTTTTAGGCTTTTGTTATTTGACTTACATACAAGCAGAACAAACCAACAACCAAATCAAAGGTTTTCTGCTTTAGTTTTGTCCAATCTTCTACATTCGCAGAAAAACAAGGTCAGAAGCCCATGTTTTCCCTGAAGAAATGGTTCCTTTCGAGTTGTAACAACAGCTGGGAGTAGCACAGTTAGAAATTAATGAAATAAGGTACCACGAGCAACCAAATAAGTGAGCTAGGGGCTAATAGGAGCTAACATAGGCGAATAGGAGCTAGCACCTGGTCCCAGTGGGACGGATCGAGTTAGGCATTCTTCCTGAGAGGGTCAATTTGCATGTTTAAAGATTCCCATTCAGTGAATGAAGAGGTTATATCCAAGCTATAAGAGTTTTTTCTTGAAAAACAATACAATATCTCAAGCTTCAAAGCAACACAGATGAGTTTTTAGGAGATAAATGATCGCTGGAGCAGAACTTGGCACAGAAGTCTAACATATTCCAGCAATAAAAGGGAGATTTTGAATATTTTATGCTACTACAATGCCTTCACCAAGATAAAGTACTTAGATCTCAGCCCTGAAAAGTCAGTCATGCTTTACAGTTGAAGGATTTAGTTTTCTTGGGTTTGTTGAATTTGAAACTCAGACACTTTGAATCTATAATGCGCTTCCTATCAATAAAAACCTATCTGACTTACAATGAATGGATAGAACATAATTTTTCACCAGAGAGTATCTTTAGTTGCATGTTACAGTTGTAATTTTTGGAGTTTAGTAAAAAGAGCACAATTGTAACTGTAACTTAATTGTAACTTAAGTTCTGTATTTGTGTACTTTTATTTAAATTTTAAATCTTTAAAAAGCAAAATAATGCAGAACTGTGTTTGTTTCTTCTCCAGCGTCATACTGGGAACCTAAAAACTGCATCACTATACAGCTGTAGATTCATAAGACATAGGACATGGTGGTGGTGGTGGGGGGGTGAATTTTTTTATACCGATTTGGTTTTGATGTTATTTCATTCTTAAATTAGAGGCGTGTCCTTTTGATTGATGTGTGTTAGAGCGCTGTCACTGGTTACAGCTGCGTACTTCCTGCTGGCTCCACCGTGACGGAGCCCTCTCAGCTCTACCTTTTCATCCATTTTTTGGATTTTCCGATAATGACGAAAAAAAAAGATGGCGACGGTAGGACCCGCCTATGGGTTTCAAATCCGCTCTTCAGAAACCTTTGGGTAACATGACGTATGCGCTGTCCAGTATTTTATACAGTCAACGTTAGGCCTCTGGCCAGCAACGACTCACAGTACCAGACTGTGACACGAAGCCTGGTTTCTATGGTGACTTGCTGGTTTCAAAAGCAGCAGAAATGGTTGCATCATCACGTGCAGAGTTGGTGGAACATTCATGAAAATTATGCAAGCGTTCCCTGTGAGATGCACCACTAGACACCCAAGCAGCTACTTCCAATCCCAGCTTTAATTAGCTGAATGATGATTTGTCTTCTTGTGAGTTACTCCTGAGAGAATATGTGAGACGCAGCGGAGAGAGAGCAGTAAATCAGACTGAAAGATGTGAGAGCTTAGAAATGGGAAGAGAGGAATTTCTTTAGTCATTATATATATATTTTATGACAGGAAGAGCTAAAAATCAATGTGAAGGGATGAAAGTACATCTCCCGAGGCAGAAGTTGAAATAACAGAAGTATCAAAGAAAAGATCAAGTGTTTAAAAAAGAGAATAAATCTTCTACACAATGAAATTCAGACCAACGAATTATTAAAGTTTAGACACTTTTCCTTAAGTAAAGTGATGTACTGTTGTACAATCACTGACCACTTTACTCGAAACATTGTATATCAAACTGGACCCCCGATTGCTCCTTAGTAACTTAGTTGACATATGTATGATACGGTGCATCATCCTGCTGTATGTAGCCAGGAAGACGTTACATTGAGCACATTTAGAGACTTTTAATTCTCTTTTATTCCAAATAAACTTACTGTTTTTGTTTTCCGGAATATGAGTCGCACTTTTTTAAATAGTTTGACTGTTTCTGCGACTCAGATGCGACTTACTCTCAAGTTATAGCGTATTAAAGCGTATATCCTACAATCTTGTAGCCAATTGCCAGATTTAGTCTGTTCTCAAGCATATTTTTCCAGCCAAATAAAATCATTGTTTACTTGGATATTCAGCATTTATTTAATAGCAGCAGGTTGGGTTTTTTTACTCGACCTGAGTATTACTAACCAGAACAACGTGCTGTTTATCAAAGGCACAGTTACGTCTAAATGGTTTAGTACTTTCCAAGGATATTCATATATTTGCTGGCAGGTCTTATGAATAAATGCGACTTATAGTCCAAAAAATAGGGTACTTCCACTTTAATTCTCCTATTAAAGCCGAATTAATTAATTCCTCTGCCATGTAAACCTTTATTCTGCTCTGAGTTAATTCGGGTCCTTCTGCACATGCTCGCTACCGTTCCCCACGCCACACAACGCACGTGTGTATTCTTCGGCCACCCTCTGCCTCCCGTCTTCACTATATTAATTCCTGTATATTTTTTTTCTTATCCTCAGCTGCTCAATAAAATTAGTACAGTAGTAGTAGTTGAGCTAGTACTAAACGAAAATTGTTTTTATTTTGTTGTTTTTCACGTAGTCGATAACGCGGGAAGCATTAAGCGATTTGTGTATTTCCAGTATGCCTGATTAATTCCGCCGTCATGTTAGAGTTAAGCGAAGGCAAATAAACGTGATACCATGTAAATGCTAAATTAAATTAATTTAATTCCGAATTAAAAAACATGATGTAAAAATTCCCACTGTAGTCATAAAGGCATAGACATGGTCAACAACATTCAGTTAAGTTAGCTTTTAACTATGTTTTAAGTTTTAACTATGCATGATTTACAAATGTAAACTGTGTGTGTGTGAGTAACTTTGGGTAAAAAATACACACATTACAAGCAGATTTTTACCTTTTTACAATGTATGTACACAGATAACATTTAATTTTTGCATTGATCAGCATGTCAGCTTAAAGGTCCACAGATCCAGAATTAGACCATGTTTACATGCTAACGGAAAGCTGGATCTTCTGAAGTTTAACTGGACTCAGGCCTTATTTCCCTCTACAGTTATCTCCATGTAGAAAAATCTTTTCTATATGGAGACAGAATGACTCACTGCACCTTCATTTCCTTTAGCAGATTCTATAAAAGTTCATAGAGACACAAATGCATCCGTTAGCTGAACATAGTTTGCACAAGTTATCGCTAGGTGGTGGGTGGATTCTTCCGCTGGGGAAAAAAATACAACAGAGACGACGCTGGTGTTATAATTTAACCTGCATCCATGTTAACTGGTGACTTACAGATGAAAGTCTTTGTTGTTGATGGTAAAGCAGCTGCAGGAAAACATCTTAGCTGTCCCGGTTACAGCTGTGATGTTTGTTTTTCTTTAAACCGTCAATCCAAGATGTCTGACTGCTATTTGGATTAGAAATGAGTCAAGTACAAGAGACGACTGCTGGGTTACAAGATGATCAACAGGAGTTGCTGAAATATTATGGCTGCAGATATAGACTTTCCTGACAGAAACAGGCCATGTTTGCCACCACAGCATGAGGAAGCTTTATATTCAGCAGGGATATGAGCACTTTAGCAGATTAGCATTCATCAGGCAACGATCCAACATTTTTCTTAGTTTAAAGCAGGAAAACAGTTTGTGGACGTATGGTGAGGAAGCATGAGATAGGAATAAAAAGACGATTTTAAACAAAAGGAAGAGCAACAGAAGCTCCCTGTGAAGCAACAAACTCAGACACCTTGAACACGGTGACCAATCCATTTCACCCAAGGACATTAAGCTACTGATAGAAAGATCACACGAATGATGTGAGATCTTTTGAGGATATTACCTCTATTTGCTTTTGTGCTCCTGTTATCTGATGCTAATCTCATGCTAAAGTCTCCCAGAGTTTGATCAGAATCTGAACACTGACTGGATCAAACAGATTCAGAGAGGTTTCAGAGAGGCTGTTCTCTATATGGGACTGGTTTTATAATGGTGCGAAAGGGAAAAATGAATATTAAAACAATCTGAGGAGAAAGAAATAAAAGAAAAGTAGAAAGAAATGAATATGGAGAGATGAATGAAGAGGCAGAGACACAAGGAGGACAGAAAAGATGAGCAGATTAAGAAAAAGCAGCTTTGTTAGAAGGAAATCTGTGTGGTGGGTGTGTGGAAGCTCCCTATAAACACCTCCATGAGTTGCATCACAATTTCTGCAGGTTTCTTGCGCTCTGCAGACACATCTTTACTCCCAGGATCCCCGCGGGAAGCCTCTGACCAGCTGCAGTGCAGCAGCTCAGAGACAACTCCACCGGTTTAACAGTATTCATGCATTATTAACCACAACAGCAAGTGCTGCAGAAGCCACAACTGTTTTTTTCTTTTTATTAACAATCTGATCATCTCAAACAGGTAGCAAGAGAAATTAATCCCAGTCTCAGGGGAAAACTGGTTTAAAAGACCAAAAATAATTAATAATTCACTGGCTTCTCTTTAACAAGCTACAGCTGTCTGGTCATATAGTTACAGATAAGTGGTTCTTTATTGTCAGATGCTGATTAAATTTAAACAACACGAATGTAGTAGATAGTAAACAATTTAGCAGCTAAGTTTAATCTGCTTCATTGCTTGTGTTTGTCAACCTAAAACCATCATCATACTGCCATGTTGTTGTATGAAACTGGAGTCCATCCCCATTAGGCTAGAGACAGGGAACACCCTGGACATGTCCCCCGTCCATCAGAGGGCCAAATTAATCAATTTAATTTATCCGAGATGAGTTATGAAGCTCATATGCAGCGTAATTCCAAGTTTCCAGTGACACAGATAGATTACTGAGTGTCTCTTTCTGGATGTTTCCCAACCAAACTTTGCATTAAAACAGACCTAAACATTGTTTAAATGTAAATATAAGAGGAAGGTATCCTGATCTGCACCATGACAGAATGAAAAATATGACCTAAATACATCTAAAGATGACTAATAATAGCATGATACGCTGTACTTACAGGGAAAAGAAACCATGATTCCTTATCCCAGCTGCTTTCCAGCCATCACATTTCGTCTTCCAGCTTCCTGGCACACCAGTAATCACGTTGCTTTGTTTCACAACATGACACTCAATACAACGAGATGATTAAAAGACAAATAAAAGCAGAACACAGAGCAGGAAACAGACTTATGGCAGGCAAATAGCTGCATTTTAATCTTCTGTTGCTCATCACCTCAAATACATAACCAATAACCAGAGTGGACGTCTCATTCCTCTTCAGGCTCTGAGATGTTCCTCCGAGAGTAACATTCAAGCACAATCAATGTGGATCAATGACCCCTCCTGTTTAGTGTTCAAACACACTGGATCAATACCTGCAAGCCAAGCCGGAGATGAAAGACAGAAAACTATGCAGCTTATAAAGTTACAACGTAGTTTCTCTCTCGTTTTAATATTTCTTCATACTCATGCAGCTGAGCTGCTCGCTGAAGGCTAAACATTGATTTTCTGACTGTGTTCTGACTTATTAACACCTTCACTTCATTTTCCTGTCTTCTCCTCGTCAATCAAGAACAATGAATCTGTAGTACTCTTCTCGAGTTATACCACCAATAACTGACACTTAAAATTTTAGAATTACTAGTTTTATGAGATGCAAAGCTGGGTATTAGATAAATTTCCCCTCAGAGCCACGTTGCTACGGTGAAAAGACTCAAAGCCGTTCATGTGACTAAACTAGCAACAAGCACATCTGCTGTGTGTCTTATGGAGGTTTTGCAACATTTCAAACTGAAGGTCCATCATAAAACCTCATATAAACAAGACCTATGCCTTCAGATTCCTCCTATTCCCCAATTCTCCAATAGACACAATACAACAAAATAAATCCACACATGTTCAGTCAAAAAGCTCCACCTGGTGTTGAAACTTTGAACCAGCCTGGTCTGACATCAGTACAGGATGCATCCTGAGGTCACGACCTTTTATTTCCACTTGATTTGAGGCTAATAGCACAAATAGTTCCAGAGATATAGCCAAAAATCAGATTTTTTTTGTGAATAAAGTGCCATAAAATTCAATGTGAAATTCGATACAGATCGTCCCATTTGGGACCTAAACAGGTTTACTACGTATCAAAATCCTGTTGTGAAAATTGTTGGAGTTATCACACTAATACCAAGGATATCGGGCGGCGGTCGGGGCGAAACCATAATATCCCGACACTCTGTGTTCAGGGATATAATAAGGAAAAGTAAATATTTATCATACAAACAGATTATATATATTAATTTATCTCAGACCTTCAACACTCACTCTGAGAATACAGAGCTACTAACTCATAGAGCTACTGACATAATTCAGCTTGTAAAGGCTCCATCTCTGCATTTATCTGTAGTCTCATCATGAGCTTTGACATGAAGCCTGTTGCAGAGTTCTGCAGCTTCAGCTCCCAGCATACCAGAGTCCTGACTAACTGGCTGTACAATAAATATAAAACCTGTTTGGCATAACCAACACAGTCTTTTCAAGCTGAGTTTAAGCTTTTATAATGCAACCTTTATGATGAAGATGACATGGATTTAGAACCCAAGAATCTGGTTATGATAGAGGAAAACAGTTATTCATTGTTTGTTTACACTGATTACAGTAACAACATGATAAAAAGAACCCCCACTAAAACATACACAAGCCTAAATGATGCAGGATCTATCATGAAATATCTTCATCCTGGATGCTTTTACTCAGTTTTATGCTTCCAAACTTTCATCTGGTGGCTGACGGTTCCAGCTATCAGGGACAGATCAGATTCTTTCTACGTTAGCCGTTTCGGCTCCTTTAATCACCACATTGTTGCTTCTGAAACATGAAGCTGTGAAAGCCACCAGATTAAATACCAGACATCTTTTCTTGTCCAGTGTAATCATTACCTGAGTTGTCTGGCAGAACTAAAGCCCTCAGCTGCACTATTTTGTTCAAATCCCTGCCTAAAATATGGTTTAATATAGTTTAATTAATTAGGATCTGATTGGAAATAGTCCCATTTATTACATCTATTTTAAACAATTGTGTTATTTTATCATTTTATTTTAATTATATTGCAATTACACACTAATAATGTACTTAATTATGTAATACTCTTCTACTGTGATGTAACTTAAATATGTTTTAATTTATGCTCCTGTGATTAAGTTAGTAGCTTGAAACATGTAATACTGTCTGAAAGCAGCCTTTACATAAACTGTAACTCTGAATAGAGGTAAAACAGAGAGGCTGACGACGAGGCATTACAATGCATTAGATCAACAATTTGCTCAGTGTGTCTTCAGAATGTGGCAGAAAATAACTCTTAAGTGACATGGATATAAATGTGACAGGATGAAGTAGGCAAGGACTGTAATTTTTTGCTGTTTTGATGCTGAAACCCAGACACAGCAACACAGACGTGTATCTGTTTGGCTTATAGCTACTGCAACATGATGCTGCAGCACCTGGTCAGCAATTCAACTGGTATAGTCACAGCCGCAGAAAAGAAAACGCTCTAAAAGTCCGTAGTTTGAACAGCAAAAGAATAAAAATACGTTAAAAAGACTGAAAATGTTTAATGTTTGTCCGCATTCAGATGCATAGTGGTTCTAAAACCAGTGTTCACAAATTTATGTTTGGAAAAGGCTGCACTATGCGAGTCAATGCCAAGTGACAAACTCCATTTGGAAAAAAGTGAAACATATGCTGAAGAAACTGCAGTTCCCCCTCCATCCACTAGGGGCTTCATAACAGAGCAAATCTCCAAAGACTACCATGTTAAAAAGCAGAAATAAAGATGTTACAGCCTGGTATAAAACATTTTAGATTTAATAAGTCAAGTTTACCTTCATGAGAAGTGTGAGGGATGAATGTTTTATAACTAATCTGTTTAGAAGTTATTTAATCTTAGAATTAAGTATAATTAGAGCCATGTCCCTTTGATTGACAGGTATCCAATATCGGCAGCAAGATAGCAGAGTGTAGCACAAATGCCGCTTTTAGCTAACAGCGCCTTAGCTTTAGCCAACCTACCTCTGTTAGCCAGTTAGCTGCCGCTACATCAGAGTTAGCTCAGTTAGCTCTAAGCTACAGGCAGCTTGGAGTTTGATAGATGTCAATCTCCACCTTGACGCTGTATTACTTTCATCTGAGAAACTGTAAATTACTGTAAAATCTTATCATTCCCTACTTTTGCTCCATGTTTAATATTAACATTGAGCCCTGCAAATGTTGCAAACACTTTGGTTGGAACCCGTTTTTTAAAAAGAGAGCAGTCGTAACTCCTCTGCTGTGGATCGATTTTCCTTTTTAGTCTCATAACAGAGCAGCCGGTTTGCTTTCAGGCTGAACACACAAACACACATACTTCAGCCTGTCAGGTTTACTTGCAGGCTAACTTGCATGCCTCCTCAGCATCTGTGAGTCAACATGTCGCTTAAGCTGCGATGCTGTTAATGTGCAGTGGTAGCTGGGAAAAGCTGACCTCAATAAACAGCAGCAGGAGTTTGTCGGTTAAATATCTGACTTTTGGCAATACTTTTGGAGAAAGCATCACGTTTAGTTTCCTTCTAACTGCAGGTATATCTCAGGAAATTAGATTATGAAAAAGTTCAATATACTTCATCAGTCATTTCAGAATGTGAAACCCATATATCATAAACATTCATTTCACATAAAGTCAAATATTTCAACCATTTATTTCTTGAAATATTGATAATTGTTGCTTATAGATAAAGAAAACCAAAATGCAGTGCGTCACAAAATTAGAATATTACATTAGATCAATTTTAAAAAACGATATTTTAAACAGAAATGTCAGGTTTCTGAAAAGTATGTTCTTTTCCATGCACTCAATACTTGGTTGGGCCTCCTTTTGCATGAACTACTGCATCAATGCGGCATGGCAGGGAAGCCATCAAGCACAGTAACACCATGGTCACTGAAGCAGCTTCTGGTTCCTTTGGCAGTGGGGGCAGGTGCCAAGTCCTGCTTGAAAATGAAATCGACATCTCCATAGAGCTTGTCAGCAGAAGCTAGCATGAAGTGCTCTAAAATTTTCTGCTAGATGGCTGTGTTGACTGTGCACTTCGGAAAATACAGTGGACCAACACCAGTAGATGACATGGTTCCCCAAATCATCACTGCCTGTGGAAACTTCACACTGGACTTCAAGCAACGTGTATTCTGTGCCTCTCCACTCTTCCTCCAGACTCTGGGACCTTGATTTCCAAATGAAATGCAAAATTTGCTTCATCTGAAAAGAGGACTTTGGACCACTGAGCAACAGTCCAGTTCTTTTAATCCTTAGCCCAGGTAAGGCACTTCAGGAGTGGCTTAACACGAGGAATGAAACTTTTGTAACCCATATCTAGGAGTCGTCTGTGCGTAGTGGCTCTTGATGCACTGAGTCCATCTTCAGTCCACTCATTGTCAAACTCCCCCAAATTCTTGAATGGATGTCGCTTGACAATCCTGTCAAGGCTGCGGTCATCCATTTTGCTTGTGCTCCTTTTCCCACCACACTTTTTCCTTCCATTAATATGTTTGGATACAACACTATGTGAACAACCAGCTTATTTAGCAATTACCTTTTGTGGCATCCCCTCCTTGTGGAGGGTGACAATGATTGTCTTCTGGACATCTGTCAAGTCAGCAGTCTTCCCCATGATTGTGTAGCAATCTGATCCAGACTGAGAGCATTTAAAGGCTCGGGATACCTTTGCAGGTGTTTTAAGTTAATTGGTTGATCAGGGTCTGGCACTATGGCTCTCCTATATTGAAGTTTTCCACAATATTCAAATTTTTTGAGACATTTTGGTTTTTATTATCTATAAGCCCCAATTATCAATATTTCAAGGAATAAATGGTTAAAATGTTTGACTTTATGTGTAATGAATCTATATGATATATGGGTTTGACATTCTGAAATGACTGATGAAGAATATTAAAATTTTTAATAATATTCTAATTTCCTGAGATGTACCTGTATATTGGACCAGTCATGCACAAAAATGGATGGGCTCGTCTGTGGGTCGTAGACTGATGAATAAATGAGCATGTGGAGTTAATTTCTACAATGCTGGACCTGCGATGTGACCATTACACACTTACATGCCATGATGGGGTTTAATAGATACATTTAGTAGGTCAAATGGACCTGAAACACTCGGGGTGACAAACGATAGCACCAGATGAAGTTCACCGACAGCCAGACGAAAACCAACATCCAGGACGCGACAGCGGTACATCCCGCAGTCAGCTCGCTATTTCCAACAAATCTGATTGGTTATGATGTTTGTGGGAAAATGAGCATTCTCACTATAGTGCGCAACACATAAAACATGACGGATTAAGAGTCGGGATATGTTGCTGGTAGGGCTGAGCAATTAATCAAATTTCAATCTCAATTACAATCTGGTTTTTAAACAATCATAAAAATAGAATAGTTCAATTCTTTTCATCTTCGCAATTTGTGTTTTTAGTAGTAATTTAAGAGATTTGCCTTTTTGCAACTGAAAGTAACGAGACAAACCCAGTTTCCAGAACTCAGCCACAAGCAGGACCAGCATCACATTGACTATCTGAAAGGCACCTGTTAACCTTTAGAACAGCGTCGGTACTTAGTGGAATATTTCAAGAACCTCACAACATCACTTGATGTGGTAAATTGCTAACTGTAGCACACTGTTTGGGTAAACTTAGCTGAGCTCGGGGCATTTCTGGCCTTTCCAGAAAGCTTTTAATCCAGCTGTTAAGTGAGGCGGGAACTTAACAGATGTGAAGTTCATATTATTAAAGTTAATAGATATTTGTGTTAAATAATCAAATTTTGGTCAAAATAATCGTGATTATAAGTTTTGCTATAATCAAGCAGCTCTACCTGCTGGATTTGAAAGAAATTTCGTTAACTCCACTTTACAGAAGAAAAAGACAAACCTGATTTTTAAAAAAAAAATAAACATCCTGAACATCGTCATGTGATGTCAGACCTCAAGGCTGATTGGAAATGTTCAGGTTGTGCTTGATCAACAAAAATCTTGCTGATTGGTTGTAGTTCCATGCGACCTGGATGAAAGCTGAACATTTCGACAACTTCATTGTGTCGCATCATTTCTACGTGAACGAGGGGGAAATTCTTGCCTGATCGCTCAGATTCCTCAGGAAATGCAGTCGGAGCGATGTTGCACCTCATGCGTAGTAATATATTACTAATAATAATGTAGTATCCATTTACAGACTAGCTTCATAAACAACTTCTTAATTTTTTCTTGATTAGTCACTGAACCGACCTCTTAAAGAAACACTGTTGAACTTTGTCAGATCTTTTGTATCAGCTGCTAATTCAGCATCCACCTTGAATCCTGTCTCTTCTCTGAGGTCTCTCTACCCAGTAAAAGTCAGTCCAGTGTTGACTATTTTACTTTTTATTGTATGTGCTTAATGTGGGGACAGTTTGTGTTAATTTTTAAACTTCAGCTTCAGGTTAATTTCAACCTGTTTTCTCACAGCAGGCTGATGTCATTAAAGAAAATAAAAAAAGTCCAACTAAAGTGCAAATAAAAAATACTATGATTTAAATCTTATCCATATAGAAATACATTATGCTATTCAATAAAATAAGGAATAAAAATATAAATGATATCGTGATACAGTTAAACATGATTTTGCAGCTCATCTCTCTTTTCCCTCTTTCTCCAACAACGTCTTCTTGCATTTCTTTCATGAATGAGTTACAGTGTGTTTTCAAATCAGCCAGTACGTTGATATCCGGTAATGTCTGCTTGCTGTCATGGCTGAGTTTTAGAAGTACTATTTGCTGTTCAGTGCTGCCTGGATAAAATTTATTTGAAATGCTTCTTGTCGTCAAAATGACTTTGTTATAACGTTAACAGTAATTAGAGACATTTATGGTTTGCTCTTTTTAGATGTAAGAAAATTTATATTAGCAGCCTAAAGCAAAGTATTTGTGCCATGAAGAATATTTATATGAGAAGAAACATACTGAATTCATTATGACAGTAATTGCAGCTTAAGGCGAGTTGTGTGACATCCTCCATTCCCCAGAGGTTTATCGCAACCAATCAGATTGTGTCTGCCTCCAGCAGGAGCTCCGCTTCAACAATCATGATATCAAGCTGAATTCCTTCAGTATCTGATAGCTGCACACATAGCGACAAAAGGTCAAAGGCCGTCGATGTGTCCAGGTCACCTGAAACTGGACACTCGGGTCTCCCTCCCTCCGCTCCCCCATCACGTGTAAAGTCCTCAAGGGCGATCAATTATTAAGCGAGCCAACCAGTGTCTGAGTGTGTGTGTTGGCATCACGCCTGCCTGTTCTCCAACACGTGTGTGGTTGCCACGACAACACTGTTGGTCGAGATGAGAGGCATGTTTGGTCAGAAAGAAACAGGCGGATCTTCATCCTTCTCATCCTCATTCTTTGGCTTCTTGTGATGAAAATAAAACATTAACAGCAGATATATCAGCTGCATGAATCCAGGATTTCTTCTTCTCTCTGCCTTTAAGCACCAGAACTGAGAAAAACTCACCGTTCATAGCTGTGAATTAAAACTGAGCAGAAGCAAATCACAGATGTTTACACAGCAAAATTTGATGTTTACTGCTGTTTATCCAGATACGTGATGATAAAACACAACTGTGATCCTCTAAGCAACCAAATCTCATGTATCATGTTACATGTGAATGTTAATCACTCTTTATTTCACTCCAAGGTTTTACATAATCACCGTAAAACAGCTGCTTGCGACATTGTGTACAGGCCCCTAATGTCGGGATCGCCAGCCTGCACAACATCAGGAACGATGGCGATCCTGTTGGTAACATGGATCCCAACGTCAGAACATTAACCCAGTGTGGTAAAATGTCATATCTTAGCTTATTTACTCATTAAATAATTATAAAATTTATTATTTTCTTGTCTATCAGGTACCATCCTGCAGAAAGGCCAACATCCTGAAGTTTATGACAACCAGACCTCAGTGTACATCCTTTATCTGTTTTGTTTTCTCTGACAGTGATACGGTTACATACTACTTTTAATACCCTATTATCAATTCTGAATTAACTAGTTCCTAATTAAATTAATAAAGTTTTGAGTTTCTATGGAAATTTAGATTCAGAAGAAAAGGTTTACGTAGCATCACGTTTATTCTCATCTCTTAATTTTGACGTAATGGCAGAAATGACGTAATCACGAAGCAACTCTTATACTGTTTGTAGCTTTAGTGGCTAAACGGAACACAATCTAATATAAACTGTTTTAGCTTCAATTTTGATTCAATTGCAGCGGGAGAAGGTAAGCATGCGCAGAACGACTGGAATAAACTACGAGAGGAATTAAGGGTTTATAGGAAACATGAATGATTTAATTCCGCTTTAAAATGGGCTTAAAAGAGAATCTTTCCTTGCTGCTTGTCAGAATTTGCTCCATAATTTTGGACCAAATTCTCCTGATCTGTATATTCGTCTGTCTTGTCCGTTTAATGAACAAAGAATGAAACAACCAAAAGATTGTGACAAACATTGTTCATTAAACTTTGTTAATCTTTTCACTCCAGGACCAGACTCTTCCTCTCTGAATTGCTTTGCGGTGGTGGATCCAAATGCAGGCTGGAAGAACAAGAAGGAAGCAGCAGGAATACAGATGAACAGATTCATTTCTGAACTCATAACGAAAGCAACTGATAACTAACTACATCTGCAACAACTAATGATCCCGCAATGAAACAGAAAAGGGAGAATAAATACCCAAAACACAACAATATACTGTTGAACCTAATAACCAAATCAAACCAGGTGAATTTACGAACAGAAGCAAAAACAGGAAACCAACAAACAAAACCAAAAACCCTCAAACCCTAACAGGTATATATATTTTTGCCTCCACACCAACATTTTATTTATTTAACAAAAACAAAGTCAAAATCTCTCACTACCTTACATATCTTATGATTTAAGTGGGGAGCTACAATTCGATTATTAATGTTTATCGGGATTTTCAATTAGTCTTTCTCCTGCTTTTTTTTCCCTAACTACGTGGTAACTTTATGCTATTTTTACTCCATTCAGTAACCAATAAATCAAGCAACCAAACAGATTTATCTCTAACCATGAATATATTTAACACATATAAATATGTTATACATGTTATCTTAATGCTTGAACACACACTTCCTCCCACTCAAGTTGGACACTATTGCCTTTTATTTAGTCTTGTCTAGGCCTTGTCATAAAAACCAAAAGCTAACTCTGCTCTGCAAAGCTAGCTGCTAGCTTCCTGGTACCTGTTGTTTACAGACAAACTCCAGGTGTCTGGCCGCAGCTTTTAGCTTCTTGCCTCACTTTGAAGCTCCGTTTTCTCTCATTTTAAGATAAATAAAAGGATTAAACATTTATACATTGTAACTGAATCGCTACATGTTGCATGGACATTAAATAGTGAAACAAACTCCAAGACCCCCGGAGTGTCCTCTGCAGGTCGGGAATGAGATCCTGGCCTAAGTGGAATGGGG
>JBAMHX010000006.1:1502985-1514527 GCA_037177515.1 Pseudomugil tenellus | reverse complement strand
TTCTGGACGGATCCAGGTCTCAGTCAGGGCTAGGACCTGAATGTCTGAGAGGTTTAGCAGTGAACTGATGAATTCAGAAATCATGATGGTTTCTGTGCCGTTTCTTCTTTCTGTGCCTGCGTACAGAGTTAGATGACCTGATAGATTTCAGGGAAGAATTGAAAAAAGAATGACAGAACGACACAGGAACAGATACGTTTTTGTTAGAAACTGAAGGAGTTACAGATTGTATATTTCAAAGATGAAAAGGTTAAAAACAAGACTTGCTTCAGTAGACATTGCATATGTCAAAACCGTGTAAATCATGAAATCTCTCCATCATAAATAGGGTTGGGGTGCATCATAAATACAACTGATCGGATCACCTTATCTAGTGTCCAGTTCGGTAACGTGTAAGGTGTAGTCTCCCAGAAAGACCTGAAGCTTGGGGTCCGTTTCACAAAGGGAGTTCAACAAACTCTGTATTTGAGAGATCCTGCAATGAGAAACTCAGAGTTTTCTGTTTCACAACAACTTTTCTGAGTTGGTTTTATTAACACCGAGTTATTTCACCCCGAATTAACCATGCAAGACAAGACTTTAAAAAGCCATCATCAGTGGAACCCAAGAAACAATTATAAGTTCTAATGCAGACGTATGGTGATTATACAACGGTGTATTAGTTCCACACTGAAAATAAAATATTTGTCGAGGATAATTTATCTTTCTCCCTTCTTCTCTGTGACAATAAACTTGACATGTCAAGAATAAAGTGGAAATACAGTCTCTTCAAAGTACGAATAGGCCTACTTATTTTTTATATTGCTGTGTTTATGTGCTAAAAGGGAAAGAATTTCATTGTTGCTGAAGTCCACTCTAAAGTACAAGGTCACTAGCTCATCCACACTAGGCATTGTGTTTGATAGGGTAAAGGTGGTTCACATTCATCTGAAAGTTAATGTAAACTTAGTCTTACTTTATTCTCAAAACTGTACTTTATTCTCGTTATTTAGACCTTTTTCTTGAAACTATATTTCGACTTTCAGGTTTATGTTCAAAGGTAGGAAGGGAGAAAATAACTAATCTTCCACATTTTTTATCAGTATAGCCCTAATACTCTGTCGAAGTGATTATGAGCATATTTTAAGGAAAAAAGTAAAGGAGAGACAGACAGCGTTGAAGAAAATTGCCAAAAGTGAATGTGTAAGTAATGCAAAAATAATGCTCTGCTCTGAAAAATAATTGTTTTTACAAAGATGAATCGTGTAAACTGTTGTTATTTGAAGTAATTGTGTTTACACTTTAGTTTTCCTTTTCATACTGTTGCAATTGTTATGTCATAACAACATAACATGTTGATTGATAGATATGGATCTGTCCATACCACTTACTTTACAGTGTACCAGTGGTACACGGTGGTACAGAGACACACGTCATCAGCTGGCTACATGGTCCAGAGCCTGCATGCAGTTCTGCACTGAGGACATGTAGGATGTACTACTTGGCATGGGGAAACACGTCGCTAAATAACCAACAGATTAATAGCGACTAGTCCAAGTAATACAGGCGCTCATCCGGAGAATAACTGAGGAGGAGGAGGTAGGAAGCGTAGCTGCGGTGGCTTTCACGCGCCGCTGCTCCTATCTACAGTCCGACATATCCGCCTGCAGCTAGAGGTGGCTGCTGGATATGAGGGGAGAGCCGTGTGCCTCCCGTCCTCAAAGTTTTTTCCAATGTAGTGTTAGATGTTTCAGAAGAGACACGTACCTCACATCCTTGGACATGAACACAGCAGATGAAGTCTTCTGTGCGAGTAATCCATAAGTTAGCAGCTCCACAACGTGAAGATATTCCCGCCCCGCCGTGCGGAGGGCGCGAACTTGCGCCGGCGGGATGTGAAAGGCGGGAATTCCCAGGGTTAAAAAAAATCCTCTTGAACTGAATCCTCTGGAGCGGGACCCAACGAAAGAGTGTGTGGAGCAGGGCTACCAGATCCGTAAGGTGGGGATGACGAGCCGTTCGGCTCCTTGGTTAAGCGTCAGCTTGGTAGATCTCCAGCGGAAAAAAACTCTGTGGCCAAAGAGAGCACCTCCTCGGTGGTTCGGGGAAAACCCCTCCACACCAGCTTCTCCTGAAGAAGCTAGCGGCAACACAGGTGCAGTCAAGTAGACAAGCTAGCCCGGAAGGTGAGAGCAGGGAGCCCTGGCTCGCTGTGGAGGTTGACCGAGGATGAGCTGGTCTGACCAGGTGCTGCCGGAAACCGCTGGTAGAAGACAGGACCAACGCCTTGGTTAAAGCTTTCAATGCTGAAATTAAAAGGGGAACCGAATGACGGGCAGGGCCCGTTATATAATGCCACACAGTAGGTGGCATGAACTAAAAGATTTCAGTGCTGCGCGCATGCGCGCGGGGATAAACCCACTAGCAATAGCCTTAAAGGGCTGCACCTATACTCATAGAATCTTGGGTTACCCATTCCTAACCAACGATTTAGCTGTTGCGCCCCGTAGTTTCGCCACAGTCTGTCACCAGCAAGACTTTACGAAATAGAACTTAATGGACAGAAGTAACAGTGACAGAAATACTGCTAATAATGGCAAGTGGAATCATTAACAATTTAAGTCCTTTACACACGCAAGAGAGGAATTAAGCTTGGAACTGAAGACTGGCTCTCAGCAGTTTTTCCCTTCAGCATCATGTCCGATCTCTGACACGAGAGTCAACACACATTAATCTTTGCAGGAGGGCTCAGAAGATGTAGTACAGACCTGAATATGGAACTGGTCCTGAGAAAAATTATTAAGCTAAGTTCCTCTAAGTCCACAAGCTAAAAACGTATAAAATGCATGATGAGTTAATACCGTAAAAGTCGTGCAGGTCCAGTCTTCTTCTGTCCAGTGAAGTTTAACACCCAGTGTTAACCCATGTTTTCTGGGTATTGATAACAGTATTTTGATCAGCCGTGATGTTTTGAGCAGTGAAGAGAAGGACTCACATGAGAGGAACACCTGATAAATACAAAGTAAATGGACTTTAAGAATGTTTACCGAAATACAATGAAAAGAACACCGAAGCCGTCTGGAGCAGCTTTTAGAAAGCGAAGGATGGAGGAGGAAGAAAAATGGGCCCAAAGCAGAGGTAATAAGACTTTATAAATTTAGCAAAGGTAGCATTTTAACAAGCTAATAGCAACGATGTTGTTACAACATGCTATGTTGAAGCTATTGGTCATACCACACACTGACCCTCTCTAGATGTTTAGATAATACCCAATACAGTATATTGGAACTTTTGCCAATTAAATTTACTTTTGAATCATATCCAGGTGCAATGAGACAATTTCTGCAGCAGCCACAACAAGCATCAGTTGACACCGCAAGCGCGGCGGCACTTTCTACACCTGCTGAACCTCACAGTGAAGAATGTAAGCTTTTTGTTCCTGTTTTGCCTATGCACTGCTAACACATACAGCGTGACGTTTTATGCCAATCTGTTTGTGTTTAAACTTCAGCATCTAATCAGCCATTAGACAGCATAAGCAGTTGCACATTTACTGAGCAACAATCTCAGTATCTTGAACCAGGTAAGTAGGGTAGCATTCAATCTTCAAATTAAAAGACTTATCACGTGATCGCCTCTCTAAAAAATCCATACCAGACTCCTTTTGGGACAATCAATTCTAAATATTCAGAAGACATCCTGCCATACAAATCTGAAAATGTTGACTTCATTACTCAGTGCTCCAATCAACCAGCCTGTTGCCTGAAGACACACCATCAGCTTCTTCAACAGATGTCTGGCGACCTGTCCAAGCTGGCCCTGTGGATCCTGCTGACTGGCCACACCAGTTGACTGATGCAGTGAGAACTGAATTAGTTACTCGCGGACCTTATGAGGTAAAATCGGAGTTTACATTCCCCAAAAGTGAGGATGGAAGAAGTTTCCATTACCACTATGCCTAGAGGCAGATAGTGAATGGGGAGAAAATTAGGAGAACATGTCTGATGTATCCACCCAAAAGTGATAATTTATACTGTTTTGTCTGCAAGGTCTTCTCTCAGAAAGCATTTAAATTAAGTAGGGATGGGTTTAACTACTGGAAAAACTGTAGTGAGATTCTTAAAATGCATGAGAATAGTCCAGAACACACCAGAAACATGGGACTGTGGAAGGAGCTAGAGAGCCGTGTAAGAACAGGCCAAACAATAGATGGCACAGATAAATGCAGAAAGAAGAAGGTGACGTGAAGTGCTTACCAGGTTGGTAGCCATCATCCAGTCATTGGCGGAGCGTAACATTGCTCTCAGGCGCACCACTGACAAACTAACTGCACTCAACAATGGAAACTTCCTGAAGGAAGTGGAGCTCTTGGCTCAGTCTGACCCTGTCCTAAAGGACCATGTTGCCAAGGTGGAAGGAGGAGCGAACCACACATCATACCTTGGAAAAAATGTCCAAAATGAAATCATTGACTGTATCAGTGAAAGGATTGTGGAATCCATTGTGTCTGAAATCATCCAGTCAAAATATTTCTCAGTAACTTTAGACTGCACTCCAGATTTGAGCCACAAAGAGCTGTTGTCAGTGATACTCAGAATTGTTTCAATTGAAGGCATTCCCTAAATAAAAGAGCACTTCCTGGGGTTCCTTGAGGCAGAAGAAACAACTGGAGAAGGTCTTTCAGCCCTAATTTTAGGGAAACTTCAAGAGTTGCACATCCCATTTGAAGACTGCAGGGGGCAGTCATATGCTAATGGTGCAAACATGAAGGGGAAGAAGGCAGGTTTTCAAGCAAGACTACAGCAAATAAACCCCTGAGCATTATTTGTGCCATGCAGAGCACACACCGTTAATTTAGCTGTCTCAGGTGCAGCAAAGAACTCTGCAGATGCAACAGGCTACTTTGGCTACCTGCAGAAACTGTTCACTTAGTTTTCTGCTTCCACTAAAAGGTGGTCCATTCTACAAAAGCATGTGAACACAACACTGAAATCCTGGGCAGACACACGGTGGGAGAGCCGCATTAACAGAGTGGCTGCTGTGAAGTTTCAGGCCCTCAAAGTAAGAGATGCCCTCATTGAGGTGAGAGAAAGCACTGCAGACCCAATCATAAAAGCTTCTGCATTTGCACTGTTGTCTGGTATGACATTCTAGTAAAAGTCCAGAATGTCAATAAACTGCTGCAGTCTGAAACCATGCACTTGGATGTTGCTGTGGACCTCCTGAAAAACGCTAAGGTCTCCCTTGCCATTTACAGAAACACTGGGTTTGCTGATGCTCAATCCTCTGCAAAAGAATTGTGTGAGGAGATAAATGTAGTTGCTGCCCTAAAGCAGAAGAGCCTCAGTGACCAAAAGGCAGTTTTCCTGTGAGGCTCCCGACGAGCAGCAGCTTAGTGATGCACTGAAGAAAATGGAAGTTTCTTTTTTCAATCCAGTTGTTGACGTTTGCATTTCATCACTAAGAGAGAGAACTGAAATGATGGGTGATGTTGCGAGCAAGTTTAGTGTTCTCACAAACTTCCCTGATCTCCCAGCCGATGAGCTTGTAAAGCAATCTAAAGAGCTGACCCACACTCTGACCTTTGGAGATAAATCAGACTTGGATGTGGAAGAGCTGATTGGGGAGATGCAATCTTTTCCAACTTGACTGAAACCAAAAATGACAGCACTTGAACTGTTGGTGTTTCTTGAAGAGAAAAACTTGAAGGAAGCATATCCCAATCTGTGGATAGCACTGAGAATTGCCGTCACCACTCCAGTGACTACTGAGAGAAGCTTCTCCAAGCTGAAGCTAATCAATACATATCTGACTCCACAATGTCTCAGGAACATCTCAGCGGAATGGCATTAATAAGCATCAATCAGGAAGTGTCAAAACAAATTTCATTCAATGAAACCATAAATGCCTTTGCTGCTAGGAAGTCCAGACGAGTGAAATTTTGAATAACATAGGGAGTGTTACTGAGGTTTTGATGTTTGAGATTGTCTCTTTGTACAAATAGTCCAAAATCTTTTCCAACTTGGCCCAAACCTAAAATGTCAGGGCTATAACTTTTTTTCCCCAAGGTGGGATCTTAGTGCTTCTATGTTTAAGATTACTTTGATTGCACACTGTGGTATTTTTTTATAACATCATTGACCAAAATAGAAAGCAGAAATTTCTTTACAATGACATTTTGATATTTCAGTTTTGCTTTTAATTGCACAGCTTGGAGTTGTTGGCTCCTGTATTATTCTCAGGCTATTTATCTTTCCAGTTTCATCATATACTTTGTCAGCTGATTGTCAGCTTTATGCTGCTTTTGATTTTGAACTCATGACATTTGCACACCATTTTAAGTTATTGGTTATTGTGATATTGCAATTCTATCCTTAAGTCTTGAAACTTTAAGTTATTCTTACTTTTATTTCTTTTTTAAGGAGTTGTTGAACATTCATTATTTGAAATAAAAAAATGAATAACTGGATTAACTGGAGTTGCTTTTCCCTATTTCCGCTGTGTGTGTGTGTGGCGGGGGGCGGCAAAGGAGCACTCTTGCCTGGGGCACTAAATAACCTAGAGCCGGCCCTGTCCCTTAAAGACAAACACGTTTTTATTTCACACGTTTTATTTCTCATTAATCTATGAGAAATATCATATCAACTTATCCAAATATGAGAATCGCAAAATAAATTTCCAACGGATTTGCTGCTTTTCTCAACATTTCTCAATAGTTATGTGACAGCCTTAAAATTAGCTTTTCAACTGACAAGTTAGAACGTGCAGCTGCGTGCTGCATTCAGGTACGTGGGAAAACTTTTTTCTAAAGAGGGACAGATTTCATAAAGTGGATATGTAATAGGCCAGTAGTTCCTTCTGATGTTTTTTGTTTAACCACAAATGTTACATACATCTTTTATAAAACAATTTTAATTTTCACTATTCTCTTTATTTTTCAAATGGCAGTTTAACCAAATACAAAGCCAATAAGACAGACATAAACAACTCTAAAAACACTATTCTGTCTTTAATTCCTATCTAGAGTGTCAGATAACATTGAACTGTATGGAAAACCTTAAATTTTTATAAGTTTGATAAACGTCTTTGCCTTATGAACAATTTAAACAGAAGTTATATGCAGTAGAAACTGTTATCGTTATCTGTTATCGTTAAACAATAAACAAGTTTGTGTCATTACATTGTGATAATGTGCAGGAGGAAATTGGACGTTCTCTGTTTGCTGATGATGAGGATCTGCTGAAAAGGGCAAGGAATGGTAATTACACTAAGCAGAAAATACAAACTGCAATTAGAGGTTTGCAAAGATGATCATTTTCACAAGGTTTTTGAGTCTTGGTAGAAAAACAAAAGTAGTTATGTTTACTCGACAGAAACATAGAGATATAAAAATGTATGGACAAAAAGTAGGACAGAACGTTTACTTTTTTAGGTACATTGTTTGATAAGTCTCTGACCTGGAACGAGCATATTTCAACAACGAATTGTTACAAATTGAAAAAAGATTCTGAACACCATGAGATGTTTGACAGGGTGTGAAGGGGGGCCAGCAGGGGAGCCCTGTGGAAGATGTATATCACATCCATACAATCAGTTGAACAAGAATACATTACTGCTGTTCAAATGCCTGCTCATCAACCTGATAAAAAATCTTAGTGAAGCAGTAGCCTTACTGAAAATATTACTGGCTTCAGCAGAGAGTATCAGAACTCTGTCCAATGCGACAGCAGACAGACAACCGACAGCAACTCCTAATCAGGATACTCTAAGTAGTCATGTAGCGTCGCTATTTCCATCCCGCCAGCAAAGCAGTTTGTTAGCGCCTTCTTCAAGTCCAGTTCCATTAAGGAGAGAATGTGCACCACATTATCAAGCACAGCAGTGCTTTACTAAGTGGACATCAGGCATGAGGAGAAAAAGGTAAATATCAATTTAGTTTTTCTGCTCTTGCTTCTCATTTCAGAAATTATAATTTCTTATCCAGAGCTGTCCACAACCAAATTCTCTGCTCACGATGAGCTCAGTGAGCCCATTTTTACTGTTTGCAGTGTCAGTATCGATCTCATGTATTTCAAGCGCTGTTTCCAAGTCAAGGTGTCTTCTTCTTCGAGCTTTGTCTCCTCAAATTCTATATTATTGTTAACCAGTGGTGGGCCACCAGGCCCTTCTCTGCTGGCCTAAGTATAGTAGGAAAATTCATAAATAGATAAAGTAATCAATTAATTAATTAATTAAATACATCTAGAGGTTGTCGTGGTATTGATCCTTCTTGAACACAATCTAGCCTAATTTATCAGAAGGTGCTGTCTACATCAGATTTCCTTAATAGAATCTCAGCCCCAGCTGCCCTACAGAGGCTGACAGCAGACTCACCGCGCTCTCGTGTACTCCAAGAATTCCCTGGATCCATGGAGAGTTACTGGCGCCCCGTACCAGCCAGACAAAGTCTCGGATGCCGAATTATTACTCAAAAGTAAGGTTTATTAAGGAAAATGCAAGTAGAAACAACCGGAGTAGACAGCCGACCGAACCAGGACCGGACTGCCTCTCCTCCCTCCAGCCAGTCTTTTTCAATCAGCCCAATTCCCTGCTGACGTCATCTCTTCCACACACACACACACAGAGAGCGCTCCTTATTTCCAAACTTGGAACATAACCACGTACTTTCCAAATATCAACTGTCATCTGATGAGAACCAGATGGATCCTGTCTTTGTTCCAGAACAGTACATTCTGACCTGGGTCAACCCATAACACTTTTTCCCCACTACAAGGTTAAACAAGTTTGACCTCTTGTCTGTTTTCATATTAGATGCATATACTTGGTTGAGTTGCTTCCAGTGTTGTGTACATTACAGTAGCGGGTTTTGTCCAATCATATTTATGCTAGCTTGTGTTGTCAGGCTCTAATAAATCTGCCTAAGGTCTTCAGAATCAACAGAGCAGGCTCCTGTGCGCTGTTATTGAATGGACACAGTAAGTTGCAATAGCCAATAAGATTTCGCGTCAGTGACACCAAGGCCAGCTAGAAGGTCTCACGTTGAATTTGACACATATGTGTCCTGTGATTGGATAAGCACTTGCGAGAACCTGAAAGGTGGCAGTTTACAAAATTTCTAACTAAAGCGAGAGATCCCGATTGCTAACAGCTAACAGATATAGCTATATCTTTTAACCGGTGATGCCAGAAGGAGGAGAAGAGATTGATCTGGTTTCAGATATAGTTGCAACGCCATTTTTAAGACGGACCTTCCAGGAAAAGCTGGATCTTGTGAGAAGAGGTTGGCAAACCCCCAAGCTAGCGAATCTGTCCCAGCAGGGAAAAGGGTTTGTGCGCCAAATCTAGACAAGCAACTATGAAAGGTATGCATGGCTCAAAGCGTCTGAAAAACACTAACCTGTACTGCTGGGATTGTCTGTTGCTTGTAACTGACCGATTTGGTGTTTGGAGCTATTCTGGATTTGCGAACCTTAGTTCGCGACGGTGTGTGATCTCACCCGATTTAAAAGAGAACTGACTGTGATGAATGCCATGGATGCTTTTGAAATTAAAAGTCCCACTGATCTCCATGATTTCCTTCAGAGCTAGAATCTGAGTGATGGTATGGGGCAACTTTACAGACAGCCCTTTTTGGCTGTGACTGTCCCCGTGTCCACTGATTCATTTGAGCGTTCATTCTCCGCATTAATGCACATCAAAACGTATGCTATGAATATGACACGGCTTTCAGTGTTAGCTCCATGTCCATAGAAAGGACTTATTAATGGAAGTGAATCGCACAAACTGTAAACAGAGCCATTGAAGCTTTCTTGAGAAAGGAAAGTAGGATGGATCTGCATTGGTGAGTGGAAGTGTATTATTATCTCTTAAAATTGCTTTTTATTGTGGTGTTTTGACAATATCCATGTTCTTAAACAAATCCTCCTTCCTACCCTTACACACTTCCCTTATACCCTCCGTGAAGGCGCCACCGCAGCTGAAAGAGGTTCCCTAATTGTGGATTAGGGTATAAATCCAGAACCTTTGCATTCGGATACCCTCCCCTTGCCCCATCAGAAACGGAAATCACCGTTATCGTGGTTCCACACCTGACGTCATTGACAGTAGTGGCAGTGGCCGTTTTACACAGGGTGCTGCAGGATGAGAGAGAACAGTCTGCCAGAAGGCACAAATGTCAGCGGACATTATTAAAAATGTTCCTCCACCTTATTGCCTTTCTCCACAACATCTGCTTCCTCATCCATGATGCCCTGAGCTACCACAACAGTTACTGGATCACGATTCCATTTAGGATTTTGCACTTGTTTAATTTGCTTTTGATTTGTGAAAATATCATTTACACAATGCAACTCCGTTTTTCTTACAATAAAAATAGTACCATAATATTCACTGCACGTACACAATTTGCTTTTCTGACACCAAGCCTCTGATGTCCAACTCCTTAATTATGTCTCTGGAATGACAGAGTAGACTATTACTATTTTACATTTATACAGATTACTTTTTCCAATATTGTAGGGTAGTAGTATATTGAGGTAGATGAGACTTAGGTAAGATACTGTGCTTGCACTATGAACTTACTCCTAGCCTTCTTTGAAAAATATATTTTTTTGTTAAATACGGCATTCTTTTCAGCGTGCAGCATTATTGGCTGTTTCGCTTTTCAAACAACCTTTGCAAATTCAAATATTTATATACTAATCAAATAATTATTAAAAGTAGTGGATGATTGCAGCATTACTGTAAGCCATGTGGTTTCTTAATGTTTATCAGGGCTATGTTTTGTAGACCTAGTGATTTTTATTTGTTCAATGGTACAAATTAATACACAGTAGCATTGAAACAGTGCAACGTGCAGAACTTTCTCCATGCGTGTCGGAGTGCTGTTTGCATTGCTCCATGCATCTAAGTCAGCATGGTATGCACATTAGCTTTTTAGGGCTTAATAAGCCACTTTCACTCGCCAGTAACTGGTTTTGGATGGTACTTAATATGGCGACCACTCCGCGTGAACTCGCAAACCGAGGGGAAGTGAGTAGGGACTCGTTTCAGAAAAGGCCTTTCTGTTCTTTTTCAGTTTCCGGCCGGTTCTCTCCAGTCGGGTCCACCATTACATGTGAATTCAGTGGAATAAAAATTCAGACTATCAAGAAGACATTTGTATATAATATATTTATACATAGTTATTTTTGAAAAGCTGGACGAGACAAAAAAAAGTATTAGCGAAGTCATAATTGATAAAAGGAAGATTAAATAAATATTCTACAGAAATATTTCTTAAATGAAAACTTCTAAAACAAACAATTTTTGTAACCTATTGATGTGTATTGGAACTCGACAGGTAACAGCTAACCCAAACTGCACACTTTCCTGTAGTCTCTCACTTGCCGCCACCTTCCCCAAAACCCATAATTACCGTCTCTATCCCCAGACCACCCAGAATAAATAAATCAAATAGCACAGAGGTGGATACCCTGTAGGAGACCGTTTTTCCTGTCAAGGACGAGGACACTGATTTCTTTAGATTGAGAAGAATATAAATTTAATAATGAAGATAAAAGAA